>PVKU01003056.1:0-195121 GCA_004027475.1 Anoura caudifer | reverse complement strand
AAGGCAGTACTCAGAGGGAAATTCATAGCGATACAGGCCTACCTAAAAAAGATTGAAACATTTCAAACAAACAACTTAACCCTACACCTACAAGAACTTGAGGAACAACAACAAAGACAGCCCAGAGCAAGTAGAAGGAAGGAAATAACCACGATCAGAGCAGAATTAAATGACATAGAGACTAAAACCACAATTCTAAGGATCAATGACTCCAGGAGCTGGTTCTTTGAAAAGATAAATGAAATTGACAAGCCTTTAAGCAGGCTAATCAAGAAAAAAAGAGAGACGACCCAAATAAACACAATCAGAAATGAAAGAGGAGACATTACAACTGACCCCACAGAAACACAAAGGATTGTAAGAAATTACTATGAAGAACTATATGCCAATAAATTTGAAAACCTAGGTGAAATGGACAAGTTTCTAGAAAAATATAATCTCCCAAAACTCAACCAGGAAGAAGCAGAAAGCCTGAACAGACCAATAACAGCAGATGAAATTGAAGCAGTAATCAAAAAACTCCTGACACACAAAAGCCCTGGACCAGATGGTTTCACAGGAGAATTTTACAAAGCATTTAAGGAAGAGCTAACCTCTATCCTTTATAGACTATTCAAAAAAATCCAAAATGATGGAAGTCTCCCAAACTCTTTTTATGAAGCCAGCATCATCCTAATCCCCAAACCAGATAAAGGACATAACAAAGAAAGAAAACTTCAGGCCCATATCGCTGATGAACATAGACGCTAAAATTCTCAACAAAATATTGGCAAACCGCATCCAACAATACATTAAAAAGATCATACACCATGACCAAGTGGGATTCATCCCAGGGATGCAAGGATGGTTCAACATTCGCAAATCAGTAAATGTAATACATCATATAAACAAAAGCAAAGACAAAAATCACATGATCATATCAATAGATGCAGAAAAGGCATTTGATAAGGTACAGCACCCGTTTATGATAAAAACACTCAGCAAAGTGGGAATAGAGGAAGCATTCCTCAACATAATCAAGTCCATATATGAGAGACCTACAGCCAACATCATAGTAAACGGGCAAAAATTAAAATCTTTTCCACTAAGATCAGGAACAAGACAAGGTTGTCCACTTTCACCACTTCTATTCAATATAGTATTGGAAGTATTGGCCACAGCGATTAGACAAGAAAAGGAAATAAAAGGCATCCAAATTGGAAAGGAGGAAACAAAGCTATCATTGTTTGCAGATGACATGATAGTATACATAGAAAATCCTATAGACTTGGCCAAAAAGCTGCTCGACCTAATAAATGAATTTGGCCAAATAGCCTGATACAAAGTCAATATCCAGAAAGCAAAGGCATTTTTGTATACCAACAATGAAAGAGCAGAAGCAGAAGTCAAGAAAAAAATCCCATTTGATATAGCAAAAAGAAAAATAAAAATACCTATGAATAAACCTAACCAAGGAGGTAAAAGACCTGTATGCGGAAAACTACACAACACTGAAGAAAGAAATCAAGGAAGACACAAACAAATGGAAACATATACTGTGTTCATGGATCAAAAAAATCAACATCATCAAAATGTCCATATTACCCAAAGCAATTTACAAATTCAATGCAATACCTATTAAAGTACCAATGGCATATTTCACAGACATAGAACAAACACTTAAAAATTTATATGGAACCATAAATGACCTCGATTAGCTGCAGCAATTTTGGGAAAGAAGAGCAAAGTAGGAGAGATTACAATACCTGACACCAAACTGTATTACAAGGCCACTGTAATCAAAAGAGCCTGGTACTGGCACAAAAACAGGCACATGGACCAGTGGAATAGAACAGAGAGCCCAGAAATAAACCCAATTTCCTACGGTCAATTAATATTCGACAAAGGAGGCAGCAACATAAAACGGAGTAAAAGTAGCCTCTTTAACAAGTGGCATTGGGAGAACTGGACAGCTATGTGCAAAAAAATGAAACTCAAACACCAACTTACACCATATACAAAAATAAATTCAAGGTGGATAAAAGATTCAAATATAAGCCATGCACCATTAAAGTCCTAGAGGAGAACATAGGCAGGAAAATCTCAGATATTTCACACAGCAACATTCTTACTGATATGTTCCCTAAAGCAAGGGACATAAAGGAAAGAATAAACAAATGGGATCTCATAAAAATAAAAAGCTTCTGCATGGCTAAAGAAAACAGTATTAAAATAAAAAGAGAACCAACTGTATGGGAAAACATATTTGCCAAGGGTTTAATCTCCAAAATATATAAAGAACGTACACAACTCCACTCTAAGAAGACAAGCAACCCAATTAAAAAAATGGGGAAAGGACTTGAACAGATACTTCTCCAAGGAGAACATACAGAGGATCCAGAGACACATGAAAACATGCTCAGTATCACTAGCTATCAGAGAGATGCAAATTAAAACCACAATGAGATACTACTTCACACAGGTCAGAATGGCCATCATAAACAAAGCAATAAACAACAAGCGTTGGAGAGGTTGTGGAGAAAAGGGGACCCTAGTGCACTGTTGGTGGGATTGCAGACTGGTACAACCACTATGGAAAGCAGTATGGAAATTTCTAAGAACTAAAAATGGATCTACCTTTTGACCCAGCAATCCCACTGCTAGGATTATATCCTAAGAACCCTGAAACACCAATCCAAAAGAACCTATGCACCCAATGTTCATAGCAGCACAATTTACCAAAGCCAAGTGCTGGAAGCAACCTAGGTGTCCATCAGTAAATGAATGGATCAAGAAACTATGGTTACATTTACACAATGGAATTCTATGCAGTAGAAAGAAAGAAGGAGCTCCTACCCTTCATCACAGCATGGATGGAACTGGAGAGCATTATGTTAATCGAAATAAGCCAGGAGGTGAAAGACAAATACCATATGATCTCACCTTCAACAGGAACCTAATCAACAAAACAAACAAGCATAATATAACCAAAGACACTGAAATCAAGAACAGGCTGACAGTCACCAGAGGGGAGAGGGGAGGGAATTCCAGGGGAAAAGGGGAAGGGTTTACAGGAACAAGTATAAAGGACACATAGATAAAAACTAGTGGGGGTTGAAATGGGAGGGAGGTGGAGAGGGCTGGGCCTGTGGGCTGGGATGGGAGTAGAAGACAGAAAACTGCACAAGAATAACAATTAAAATAAAATTAAATTAGATTTAATCAATGAATTTAATTAAGTTGCAGTGTACAGAATTAACATAAAAAATCAGTAACATTTTTATATGCTAACAACCACTTTTTTGAAAAAGAAATAAAAAATCAATCCCATTTACAACAGCATCAAAAATCATAATCATAAAATGCTTATGAATAAATTTAACTAAGGAGGTTTAAGATCTATACTTGGAAAATTACAGGACACTGCTGAAAGGTATCGAAGAAGACACAAAAAATGGAGGGTATCTCATATTCAGGAATTGGACAAATTAGTACTGTCAAAATGTCAGTACTGCTAAAAGCCATTTATGGATTTAATGCCATCTCTATCATGATTCCAATGGCATTTTTCTACCAAAATAGAAAAAACAGTTCTAAAATGTATATGGAACAACAAAAGACCCTGAATCGCCAAATAAATCCTAAGAAAGAAAAGCAAAGCAGTAGGAATCACATTTCCTGCTTCCAAGATCTACTACAAAGTGACAGTAATCAAAACAGTACAGTACTGGCAAAACCAAAAATGGACAAATAGACCAATGGTATGGAATTTAGAGCTCAGAAATTAACTCAAGTATAAACAGTCAACTAATATTTAACAAGGGAGCCAAGAATACTCAATGGAGAAAAGACAGTCTCTGTAATAAATGGTGCTGGGAGTGATGGATAGTGACATGTAAAGATGAAACTGGACCACTATCTTTCACTGTTCGCAGAAATTAACTTGAAATGCATTACAGACTTAAATGTATGTCAATTCTCTATAAAATTGGAAAATTATAATTCATAGATAATAAAGAAACATTTCCTCCAGAAAAAAAAAGAAAAGAAAGTTTTATTTTTTATTGTTTGTTTTTTCTGTTTTATTCTTGCTATTGTTTCAAATTTGGGTGCTTCACACCAATGTGGGTGGTGGGGGTCATACTTATGCAAGAAAATTGTACTAAATTCATATTTTTACCAAAACATGATGTCACACAACTAGTTCTAAAAAAAAAAGGGGGGGGAGGAAATAGTGCTGGTAACAAGAATTACATTATTTCAAAATCCATTTTTTCATTAAAATTTTACTAAACATTGAAATAAGATAACAACAGTAAACATTAAAGACAAATCTAGACAGATAAGACTAGAAATGCTTCAATACATTCACTGGGAAATGACCACAGGCATTCACGGATAATTTTATGTCTCAGATTGATGTCCTTGAGCCAATGACAAAGGCTTAAAAATGAAAATCACAATAAAAATTGAGACTATAAACTCTGTGGGGTCCGGAATCCTGTTCTTCTTCATCACTGTATTTCCAATGTCTGCCCTGTGTAGCAAAGTCGAAGGCAAAATCGGGACTTGGAGTGGGTGCTTTCTACAAACTATGAGTCTTTTCATGCTCTCAGCGTAGCAGTGAGCTAGGGAAATAGGACACCGGAAGCAAGCAAACATTGTTCCTTTCTGGGTCTGAAGTAATTTATTGTAACAGATCCTATGAATCTGAAGTAGCATTATGAGTTGTTGTTTAAACAGCTCACAAAACTTCCTCAGAGTTTTCAAGACAATAACTTTATTAGACATTTCAACAAGCACACTGTGAGATACTAATCGTTATGTCCACAGACCATTATTTTTGGCCTAGCCTGCCTCCTCAAACCCTATGTCTGTTCTGAACATATCCAAGAAGTTTTGGAACCTGAGTCCTCTTGTATTCTTGGAATGTTTCAAATTTAAATAAAATAATTGACATTTTTTTATTTATGAAACATGTATTTACTCCACTAGACACTACATAAACATAATCTTCTCTCAAGGATAATATATTCTGAATAGAAGTCGGGCCAAAATATTGCAACAAAATTAATAAAATAAGGAAAATTATAAAAAGCATTGGAAGAAAATATGGGGCTAAAATAAGAATAATAGAAGGGGCAGGGGAGGTGAAGTGGAGTCTGAATTATTCAGGAAAGGCTTCCCAAAGAAGTGACATTTAAGTTAATATGAAGGACAAAGCAGCACTTAAAATTTCAAGAGACTGGGGAAGGTGATCCTCTCAGGAGGGAGCTTGCCCTGTTAAAGAGTTGGAAGAACACCAGGAGGGCTGAGAACTAGCCAAGGGGCTATGATAAAGAGTTAGGTGTTTTCCGACGAGCATTGAGAAGTCATTGAAGGGGGGTTAGAGAGAGGATTTATATGGCCTTGTTATATATTTTTTCTTAGTTCCTAAACTAAATAAATACTGCCAACTTAAATTTGATTTGCTCTGAAATTTTCCATAATGCATTTGAAATAAATGTTTCACCAGCCTCTATTGTTTGAACTTGCTAATGCTAAAATGAAACTCAGTTTTTTAATGGCTAGTTTCCAAAGATCGCTCCTCGCTGAACTCTCGTATAACTCACAACCACTTATGTCCTTAAACATCCTAGCTGGGAGCCTGTTCTCCCTCTATGCTGTTCATGACCACGGAGACCTCCAGTTCCCACTGCAATACGACAAAGTGCATTAGCTGTCTGCATCAGGGGGCTCCATTTGTTGTGTTGGCAGTTTTTGTTCTTCCTTTTGCCTCCCTAATGAGGCCCAGTCCCACTCACTGATGTCCTATAGCAGTCAGACAAACCACCATCTCAAGTTCTTCCAGGAATCAAAAATAACATTAATTGCATTCTATATTATGTATCTATATTTAATGATAATGGATAATATCTCTGATGACATTTTTTCAAAATTTGTTTCTCCATTTCCCCTTCATCTGGAAAAATGCCTTCCTAAGTGTCTGTCTATATAACTTGTTCTAAGAATGTAAATGTTCATTCACCCTATAACTTGTATATTGTCATCAGTACAGAGAAGTGCCTTAAAAGTTCCTGGTTTTATCACCTAGAGAGTGGACCTTACAATTGTTTTGGAAAGTTCTCTGTAGAATCCCTAAGTGGGGGCACATGCTGTTAATGTGATTCTGAAAATGGGATTGTAGATGATATCCTGGTACTTCCCCAAAGTAACAAGATTCTTTTCTAAGGGCACAGACATTTCAGAAAAGGGACAGATGGAGACATCCTGTTCTTCAACACTCATGAGGTTGCATAATTTATATTACCTAATGATCCTCAGTTTAGGTAGACATGATTTGTCTACACTTTATGGTTCCTCAGTTTAGGTAGACATGATTTGTCTACACTTTATGGTTCTATACACTTTAGAAAATCATATGGAAAAATACCAGATTGAAATATAAGACATCTCTTTACAACATTCCCCTGCAGACTCTTATGATCCTACATACCCTGGCAAGACAAAATATCTGTCAGAACTTGCTGAGGACACAGAATGAAACAATCTATGCAAAATTATCCTGAAAGATATGAAGGGGTATGCACTAATAAACCTTAGCACTACATCTATGGTTTATTTTTCTTTGCTTTCCCAATGGCTAACACAATAGTTGATATACAGGGGAGAGAGAGAGAGAGAGAGAGAGAGAGAGAGAGAGAGAGAGAGAGAGAGAGAGAGAAAGAGAAAGAGAATGAATCTAGTAACTGCATTTGAGCATTGACAGATTTAGCTATCCTTTACTCTAACTTCCTATTTTATTATCATAACAAAAGTATTTAGTATTTTTATATCTCACTTCACCTTTTCTATGAGTCCCTCATGCTAACTCAGTGGTCCTCAATACACACACATATATGCCCAAGGCCTTCCTAGCTGGCATATGATGCCCTGACCCTGTCCTTAACACCTCAGCTCTGGTATCTGCACCCTTTTCCTTCCCACTTTCCCATCAGCTATTAAATGGAAGAGAAGAAATTCAAGTACAGGGTTGTCTGTCTCCAAAGATCCTTTTGCTAATCTCTGTTCCTTCCCAAGAAGTTTCTGGTTCTGATGACTTGATACTGATGGGAGGACCTTCTCGGTGTCCCTTAAGTCCCTTATCATGTGGTACTGCCTCTCCCTCTATAGCAAATGCAGCAGTACTTAGAAGTCACCTTCATGTATTAGGAAGCAAGTGGGTCAAACACACAATCTTGAAGTTTTGGTGCCTAACTTTATATTCATATAAAGTTAATCTGAAAGCTCAAATGAGGACAAAATCCTCTCCAGCCTTTGTTGTTCATTCTTATACTCTTAAGCCAGTGAGTGTTGAGTGTCAGACTTGAGGAGTCTATTAGAGATACAGCCAGTTGTCTTATCACTCGCTGACTCAAGAGCAGCCCCTGATGAGTCAGTCACACATTGCTTCTGTCACAGCAGATCAGCCAGGAGTCAAAAGTCATCAAGTAGAGGGAGAGCTGTGCTATCAGTGATCAGGAGCAGCTTTTCCCTGTTTCTTCTAAGGACCGGAAAGGACTCAGTTGGAGCACAAAGAATTTAGAATGGTTGTGTGCAAGTACATAGAGTGAAAAGGCTGTGAGAAAGTGAAGTTGCCAAGTGGTAACATAAAGCAGGGGTCATCTCAAACTTTTATTTATTTATTTGTTTGTTTTATTTTTTGAAAAGAGGAAAACTTCTCATTTTCCCTAAAGTTTTATCAGGTAGGCTGGGAAAAGTACTGCCAAAAACTACAATAAACTGAAAGCAAATAAAGATAATTTCTCCCAAACGCAGCCCTGGACCAGCACACAAACCTGTGCTTACAGCACAAGAACAGCAATGGCAACCCACTATGACAAGCAC
Source organism: Anoura caudifer (assembly GCA_004027475.1). Lineage (NCBI taxonomy): Eukaryota > Metazoa > Chordata > Mammalia > Chiroptera > Phyllostomidae > Anoura > Anoura caudifer. The sequence goes on along the minus strand of PVKU01003056.1, from coordinate 187,255 downwards.
GCAGCCTACTGCCAGTACAACTTGATGTGTTGTTTGGAAACTATTCAAACTGTGTTCACTTCTCAGGAGAATTTTAAGAAAAGGTAAAAACTTTTCCCAAATGACTAAAATACTGTCTCATTTACTTCAATAGGTAAATTTTGAAATTCTTTGTAAATCTAAAATTTTGTAATCCAATATGTGTATTAAAATCTAAATAAGCATATAATAGAAATATTTTATACAAGATATTAGCTCTGAATAATTCTAATGTTAGCAATTGTATTCTGTGAATCTAAAACAAAATAAGTATCAAAACACAAGGGATGCCTTGATATCTTAAGTTCTCCAAGTGGCTATTTTAATTGGCCATATAGGCTAAAAAATTCAAGACAAAAATGTTTTAGAGAGAGAGCCGCATGTAGCCGAGGTGCTTGCCTTCCCACAACTTAAGCATTGTCTAATGAAAGTAATATGACCCAGTTGTTCAGGAGTTCTTTAGATATTTATGCAATTGAAATTAACTTCAAATTAACCTAACATTTTGAACGCTAGCTACTGCTTGAGTTTTTCAAATGTCTTCTATATTTAGTACAGCATAACTTTTCAGTAGCTGGTATTAGGTCCTTAAAATGCACTGCAGTGGGGGGGAAACAACCGACCTCCTAAACAGAGTAATACAATAGACATACATTTTTATGGAATTCGTTTATCTATCCTCCCTGGAAGACAGGATTGCAAAGAGATTTTATTTCTTATTCTCATCCAGGGCTAGAACTTTATCAGGTCCCTGCCAGAGCTGAGTTCTGCTAGTTCCAGAAGGAAATCCTATAAGTGGTTTAGTAAATGCTAAATGGAATCCCTGGGATATCTGACGACACAAAATTCAAAAGTAATAGCTTAGTAACTCAAAACAGAACCTCAGTGTCTCTCATAAGGGCCTGTTAGTTAAGTAGAAGATCTCTACAGTTTTAGCAGCTTGGATCCTGCCCTTCTTTCCCCAGTGCAGAGTAATGTTTTCTCAACAACATTAAAAATGCAAAGTGTGAATTATTTACTTATTTCATTATAGAAGGCTCAAATATCACTTACATGTGTTTGTCTCTTCGGGCTATGATCAAAACAGTTTTAATAAGTGTCTAGTCATATCATTACACATAAAAATAAAAATAGTTTTCTCTCTTGCTTGCTTGCTTTTTTTTTTTTTTTTTTTTGCCTGCAGACTTTATGTCTTCAACACTTCACAAGTTTCAGCTAAGTATTCTTTGCTCTTTCCAGTAAGAATAGCCAATCATAAATTTGGCTCAAAAATGGCAATTCAGTTATGCTACCATTAAACAAATTAGACCAAAGACCAAACTTGCCATAACAAATGGAGTATTTTGTAGAATAAAGTTTTAAAAATAGATTTTTTCTTTAATAAAAGAATTATTAAATCTCTTAAATGGAGTTGAATTCAAGTGATCTGAATTAGGTTTTAGATTTGACTGAAGTTATTCTTCTTTTTTCTAGATCCAAGATTTTCCTGAAATTTCAATGACAATTATCTGGTTTAAGCTTTCTTGGAGAGTCTGCCACTCATTCTCTAATATCAAATTTTACTTGACTAGGTAAAACTCTTTAACAAAGTTAATTTTACTTAACACTCATCCCCTCTACAGACTTAAATTAAACAAAGCTCAAGTCCCTAAATTTTCAACTATCATTTATTCCCTTAGTTAGAATAACATATCAGATATCTAATATTCAACTGTAGAGAGGCATCATTCATCAAGAACTCAAGAGTCCCAAAAATCTCCAAGTAGCCAAGATAGATGTTACAAGTTGACAAGCAAACAAATGAGTATGCTTAATATATCAGGGATCAGGGAAGGGTTTGCACTCTTTCCCTTGGGTTTTTCTGGCCAACAAACTATGCATGAAAGGAGCAATAGCTAAGTAAAAAGTGAATACCTTACTAGTTTGGAAGGGTTCCCCTATTCTCTCCTCATTCACTACCCCAACCACCACCAACTTACAGAGTTTCTCTCATTAAGAGGAAAGTTTGGCATGAGTTCTAAACAAGGATTTCTACTCTTCTTCCCCAAAAACTAAAACTTGGGGGCCCTCAAAAATAGACCAAACATGGTTTACCTACACAGTCATAAAGACAGAAGGGCTAAACAGAAACCAAAAATGCACATCAGTAAGATAGATCTGTCTCTAGGAAGTAAACCCTATTTGATCATTTAATACAAGGGAGTCAAAAGTGCCAGAGATAGGCTATGGTAAATGGGTGGGTCATAGCGTTAGCAGTATGGTAACACTCCCTGCTTGTAAATGTGAATAAGTGGCATGTGTTTTAATCAATTATATTATCAGCTCCTTCCCCTACAGGACATAGAAGTACAAACAATAAAACTGCTCCAACAATTCTCTCAACACAATTGCCTATATTTATTCATGGAATAGCTCCCCAGAAGTTTCCTTGGAGCCTAGTTAAAGCAATACTTACAGAAAATTCTATTAAGTAAAGACTCCCAGCCTAAGGTAGAATAGAATATGAAAAATATGGTAAAGAGAAGCTAGGAGATCAATGGAAGAGCTATTTGAGAAGCAGGCCCATGAACAGTGATGAACATAGAGTGTGGCTGAAACAGGATAAGTAAAAAAGTAGATGCACCAGCAAGAGCACAGCCCTGTGAACTCCTCAGGGAGCAGGCAAAACACTTCTGAGGCTCTTACAAACTTCGTTGTATTAAGAACCAAGGTATTTTCTAACTCTGACTTAACAGGAAATAATTACGGCCACGTGTTCTTTTTAAGAAGCTCCAAAAGCATTTACTATTTTGAAGATGTTCTTTCTTCAAATTGTTGATTTTTAACTGTAGTTTTCATAAAATTATGCCTCAATCATGTACAAAGTCATTTATTTATTTATATGAAATATATATGTCTTGTTAATATCAATTAATTTGTATTTATATAAATACAAATTTAAAGTTTCTTCAGTAAATACACAGAAAGATAATAGAAAATATAGATAGGCTTTTGTGAATAAGCAAATTTAAAAATTTATTCAGTGTTTCTCAGAAACTGAGATAAACCAAAGAGGAAAAATTCAAGTGTTAAAAACTTCAGTTTCTTATATTTTCCTTCATTTGCCTACATATATGGAAGACACAGCATTTCTTCTCTCATAATCTGAGTTCAGGGACCCTAATAGAATGTTAGCCTAGGGTCTGACAAACTCCTCCCTATAGGTTATATGTCAAACTCACACAAGAAATCCACTTTCCTACAGATTTCCCATGTGCAGAATGATTTATCTTGAAGCCTCTACATGACCAAATTTTGATTTTGGTCTGTCATTGCTTTTTATCTGGTAACTGTGTATTAAATAAATTTTATAAATAGATGAAGGATAATCTAGAGAGATAGATAGGTAGATAACAACAACAAAAACTCACGTGATGTTTCCCAAATTATGCTCTAACTATATTTGAATTCTGTATTATCTTATTTGTCACTGACAAGAATATTAATGACAGTTAGTTTAACTTTTAAAAAATACAGTTCATTAACACAAAAACAACCATCAAAATTGTGACACTCAGAAGAAATTCTAATCCATGTTTCTTAGACATTTTAACTGTGTTAAATAATGGTTGCCAGTGATAAAATGTCCAAAACTTATCCCTGTTATCTTGATTTAGTGGGTAATAATATAGCCTCAGAGACAAAAGTTGAGTATACACATCTGCTCTGTTTTGACCCAAGTGCTCTAGAATAGATGATTTGAACTTCCATTTAAAAGATGATACCCAGGGGACAACAGACAAAAATGATTTCCTTTATTCTGAAATTGTCTACAGTTGAAGTGGCAAAAATTTGTAAGTTGTTAAACGGAAAGAGAGACTTTTCAAACCCAAATATAAAAATTAATGGACCGATGCTGGAGTACAAGTAATCATAACGATGAGTCCCCTTGAAGACACTAGAATTCTCTAACCAATTGTTATTTGTTGAGTTAATTCTTTATTTTTGTCTTTAGAGAGGTAATTAGTGTAATATGTTAAAAATTACCAAAAATATTTAAGTGACACATTAACTTCTCTCACTTTTCCTCTTTTGATAACAGCATCTCTAAGGTTTGCTCTTATCTATTTTGATTACTTACCTTTTAAAACTCAATCTTGGCACCAAAGTTGGCCAGCAATATATGTTTATTTTTCTTATGCGGCTGTTTAGTACCAGATACATTCAGCTTTCTCAGCCTTGTTAGGCTCACATTATTTTAGAAAATACCTGTTGTTTTGTAAAAATTTTGGAATATCTTACTATTCTTGAGTCACCCTATCTATGCTAATTTAGTTTCTTGAAAATGTAGAATTTAGATAATAAGACAGTTAACTGAAATAAGATTGATAAATCAAATCATAGGCATTAAATAGAATGCTTTCTTTCCAAAGAGTATTTGGAAAAGGTTCTCATTTACCCTGTCTGAACATAATTGACCAGTGATTAGAAAGAGTTCCTCAATCCTAATATTAGTATCTCAAAGAAGTAGTCAATCATACTCCTCCCCAAAATATGACAAAAATCAGGAAATTTGAGGTTCAGAAAATGGAAAAGTTGACAGTATCAGAGGCAAAATCTGTAGCCTGACAAGTATGGAAAGTTCAATGAAAGTTGGAACAGCGTCTATAGGACAATCGCACAGGATAGAGAAAAGCTGCGACTGAAACCCACGGGGCCACTGTGCCCAGCTTTCCCTTCCCCATTGCATTCCACGTGTTCGATGATTCACTGGCAAAGGTAAGGTTTGTTTTGTAAAAAAAAAAAAAAAAAGTAAAAGAGAAAAGAAAATTTAAAAAGCAAACCAAATAGTACCAATTTCTTATTTTCATTGGCATAGCATTCAAAAAAGTATTTTAAAACATGAAAATTAAATCATACTTTTAAAGATCTAGAAAACAGTTTCATAGAGAAAAACAAATAACTGATATTTCCTTTGATATTAAACTGCACTTCTTAAATATTATTTTGAACTTTCTAGAATTTTACTCAACAAATATATTAATAATTTAAGCAATTATGTTATACTATGGGATATTTATAAATATAACTCATTTTTATTACAATATATAGGAGGTACAGTCTGTAACATGTTTTTATACAAAGAGCATTATTCTCAATAAGGCATATGTAAAGCTCTAAACATCCTTATTTTATCTAGTCTTACCTCCTTTTCATTAAAAGTGTATTCATGAGTAAAATTAAAGACATTGAAACTAATTATATCATAATTTACAAATTCTACGAAATGCTCTAATGCACAACTGTTAGCTCTAGAGCGGTAATGGCTGGTCACTGGAGGCCACTGGCCCTGTGTTTTCTCTCTGCCTTCTCAAAATCATATTAGAATACATTTCAGCACCAGTGATATCATTATAGGAGTGACCTTAAAACCGTTTGGACAGATGAAAACGTAATGTCCTTCCCAACCTTTAAATCTTTGACTATTATTATCAAATATTTGCTATATACCTCAAAATAACACAAATTTTCTAGTATCTACCCTCAGTAGGAAAAAACCTCATAAGAATGTTAACTCCTTGATATTTCAACATTGATTCCTATTTAAGTCCCTAGCATATGGTGCAAGGAGAGCATATTATAAACATTCAATACTTGTGGTAGGACTCAACTCAGCATCCATTAGGTGGCCCTACCATTGAGAAATTGTCTCCCTTCACTAATTGCAAATGAAAACTGCCAAACACAATTTGTTCCTACAGACTGGCTGTCAGCACTTTTAATCCATATTAAAGTAAGCATGCTTACAAAGGAAAAAAATTAGCTTACTTTTGTAAACTTTTGGAATGATTTATAAATTTTTTATAAATACATATTTTAGTCTTCCCCATTTCATCTTCTCTTTATTGAGATTGCATCAATGCAGAGGAAGTGGGGTGGCTGCCTACATTAAAAAGTTTTATGTTTATAAATGTGTATGTGTTAGAATACGGTAATATTGTCTCCAAATATCTCTGGGAGAAAACCAGTAGAAGAAACGTGTTGACTCTATATGGATGACATGAAAGGTACATCTTAAAACCTAAGAATCACAGTTTAAATTCTGAGGCTTAGAGAAGAGGTTTTGTTTCCAACCAGGCTGTCTCGACTTCTCACAATTCAGATTCCTAAATAAGTTTGTAAGACTAGGGAATGATAATAGAATGGACCCCCTTTCTCCAATCCTTTTTCCCATTCCAGAACAAATTTTTCAATTTCTATCTCAATCTCAATGGAACACTTAAAATAATCTATACATAACATAATACATGATATCAAACTGTTACAAAAATTTAAAAATGTTTACCAAAATTTGCACAATGAATAGAACTATATTTAAAAAAAAAAACACTTTACGTCAATGATGACATGTAAAAGCACCCCCATGGAGCAGTATCTCCTATTCATATTGAGCAGATTTCTTTTGATATCTATAGATAATTATGTCCAAGAATAGTATAAAAATGTGTCCCCTCCTTTTTAGCACAGCTAATCTGAAATGCCAACTTAAATCATGTCCAAATATCAGTAGCATTTGATAAAACACCCAATTTTGTACTACGTAGCAATTCCCTACACTTCTACAATCTCAAATGCAAACTTAATTTCTATGTCAGTGTCACATTAATTTTCCAAAAACACACTTTGAAAAAAGGTTTATTGAATGTTTCTTATGTTTCAGCACTACGCTAAGCAATATTTAGGTATTATCTCATTAATTCTAATACCTATGAGGTAGATACCATTAAAATCCTCATTTCACAGATGAGAAAAGGAGACTTGAGGCGATTACACCATTTATACAAGGTTTCAACAACTATTGCACGATAGAACTATGTTTAGACACAGGTCATTCTAACCTTAAAAGCCAAGCTATATACCATAGTGTACTCTTCTGCATGAAAAATCTTCAATTTGAACTCCTTGTTGCGTATAAGACAAGGAAAAGCCTGGAGAGCTTGTAGAATATCCACTTTAGGAAAAATGTTGAGGGTCCTCTAGTCTCCTATGAGCTTCCTCTCTATTCCTCATGTCTCTAAGGCTAGTGTAGTCCCTAGGTATTATGAAGTAAAGGTGGAATCTTACTTCTGTCTGTAATTTGCCAGTACACAGGACTTTCCCTTTAATACAATGAAAGGCCAATTAATCTTGGATGCAGACTCATTTTTTACCTTTCAAAGCAAAACTTTTCATAGTATGGTCCAGTTCCGGGCTTATTTAAGATTTAGTCATTCAAGAAATGTATTTTTATTGATCATCTACTATTTGTTTTTTATTTTTCTAATTCAAGAAATTTTTTAATAAATGGACTATGCATATAATATATTCCCTATGCAGTAAGTAAAGGATACCCAAATTCAAGAGCATACTAGAGGTATGAGGGGTTGAATTATCACCCATACCCTTTAAAAATTTAAATGGAAAAAAAAGCTGTATAAGTTATTAGTTCCTTAGTTTTAGAAGCACCCAATTTTTCAGGCCACATAGAATAAACTAATACCATCAATTTATTTTACAACTCTAGTAGAATATTAACTTTAAAACACTTCTAGAACAGGCTAACCCTAATCTATAACATAAAATTAGGAAAAGCATTTATTACTGCTTTAAGCAACATAATATCCAATGTTTTCTTTTATTTCATACTCTAGAAATACCTCTTCTTAGAATCAGTTGCTTTTTAAAAGTTTCATATATATATATTTCTTTTCCTCTTTTTCTTACTATTTCACCATGCCGGTCCTGATTACGTTGTTATGCTACCCTCTGTCAAGGTCTACAGAAAGTGAAACCTCATAACCTCTTGACAGATTTTCCTCTCTCCTCTTAACTGGAAATGAAAGAGTGAAAATTTGTGCTGAATGAAATCCAACCTGAGGATCTGTCTACAAAAGGGAAACATATATTTCAAACCCTTCCTCCTCTCTTTTTCTCAGAAAATATAAAGAGGACAATTCTCCATAGGGACTTTTCCTTTCAGAGTAACAATACTTGAAAGTTGAAGATTCATCCCCTTTCACCACCTGTTTAAAACACCCAAGCCTTCCTTGGCCTATTGCAGCAAGTGGTCTGTAAATTTGAGCAAACTCAGATTTCTTACATTCCTCCCACCTGCCACATTTTCTTAACTGAAAGCAAAAGTGTTGGAATTGTATGTATTCCCATGAGCCTGCAGAGATTCACAGAGTTCTAACACACTTTGCTTTACATTTTTAAAATAGGACAAAGCAGTCTGAAAATAGTGAGGTTTGGGGGTAGATCTGTTTTTTAAGAGACTTAATATGGTAAAATCAATCTAAAAACTGTTCTAGGCAGCTGAGAGGCTGGGGATAACATGAGCAAAGGGAATAAAGAGAGCTCTGAAGAGCCAGTACCAGTTGCTAATACTTAATCTCTTTAAATAATGAATTAGCTGCTCATATCTACTGTGGCTGCTAAGAGAAAGCACTTTCTTTGTGGAGTGAAGTAAAGCTTGAATACCCATGAATTATTCAATATAAAGTGTGCCAGTTAAAATGCCTCGATATTGGAAGTCAAGTGTAAGATTATCTCTTGTCTGTCAAAAAGCATCTCTACCGTGTTACTGAGACCTAGGGGAGGGGTCCAAGCAGCGAGAAAAGAAAGGAGAAAAGTCATTCAGAAACACCCTCATCAAGCACTAAGCATTCAAAATGAGCTGGGAGCAGCCTCCTCACTGTGAGGAAACCTTTATTGACTTGCGCTCTTTAAGCAAGACATACTGCTTGTTGTTTACAGGCACTACCCCCCTCTGTTCTCCAGGATGATAACATGGAAAAGTTGGCTAACTCCTTTCAGCTGAAGACAATAAATATTAATTCATTAGCTATTGCTGACAAATAAATACTTTCCCTCCTAAAGTGTCTACAGAGAGTGGAGTGATGATCTTTTGATCAATTTAGAAATTTTAAATCAAAAGTGATTAACCACAGAGCACATTGGAAGGTACAACATGGCAAAATTTCAGTGTACAGTATCCTGTTATCTATTATTTTATGAAGAAATTTTATATTCAGCCAGACATATTTTTTTTCTTTCCTGGATGCTCTTCAAGATTTGCCCCATTTAGGGATAACTCAGAGAGATAATTTATTACAAAAAGAAATCAAAACCCTAAAATCACTGCATTCCTTTTAAAAATGGCATACCTGCAAATTGTATACGCTAGGCCTTCAAAAAGCATTCATTGAGAACTAGTTATTGCTAAGTACTCTTCTAGGTCCTGGCATCAAAAAAATGAGTAAACATGGTCCCTGCACTCAAAGTATTTCCAATGTGAAAGGGGAAAAAGATGCATACACATTTAATTCATAAAGTGTTATAGATGTACAGATAGTATCAAAAGAGAGGGCAATTTATTTGTGTGGGGAATGGGGACAATCACAGAAAATTTATAGAAAATATAATGCCAGCAGTGACATTCAAAGGAAGATGAACGATGTTCATCAAGGTAGATTTGGGTAAAAGGCTTTATTAACAGGCATGAGGATGAGGAAAACAGAGCTCTGTGAAAACCACCCTCATATTTGGAGAACTGCAGCCACCTGAGTGTGAGTGAGGCATCATCTTGATGCAGGCGGGTAAAAGAACAGGTAATCGGCAGAAGGCTGATTGCCAACACCATGTTCAGGAGTTATTCTCTAAGCAGTAAAACATAACTCAGGGGGTCACACAGATTTATAACCTAAAGTTCTTGTTAAGGAAGTTCCTTCTGATAGTGAAGTGGAAAATAGACTAAAAGAGTGTGAAGCTGGGAATGGGAGGCTCAGCCATGTTCAAGAGCTAATGCCACTGTGGTAGAGATGAAAGGAGTGGAAAAGATTGGTGACTAAGTTATTGTGAGAAATAGGTGAGGGTGGCAGAGGGATCTTATTAAACTTCCAGGTATATGATTAAATCAATGGGTAGAAGGTGATGCTAGTCATTAGTAAAGAATAGAGTAAGTGGACTAGGTTAAGAGATAAGACAGTAAATTCAGTTAAGCAGAGATTCCAATACTCATTTCAACATTGTAATCTGGAGCTCAAGTGAGGCTGGATTAATGATGCAAATTTGAGAGTCATCAAAAGCTTGCACTCAGTGAGTGAGGACATAGGGACGGATAAATAAACCAGAAAACGTGCACAGGACTCTCAGGAAACCAGTACTTAAAACAGCAGGCAGAGGAAAAGAATAACATAAAGAAGATCAAAAATTTATAGAAGTACAAGAAAATTATAAATGTAGGTTTGAAACTAAGGAATGAGTTACCTTTAAGAAGATAGAAGTGCTAACACATTTAAGTGTCCCTCAGAGATCAAGTATGATGAGAATTAAAAACTGTGGCCCACAATCCCATACACAGATCATGTATCATAGAAATGTACGCTTGAAACCTACCATATTTTTCAGACTATAAGATGAACTCCCTCCAACTTTGGGGGGAAAAGAGAGTGCATCTTATAGTCCAAATGTAGCTTACCTGGCTCGCTGTGTGTCAGGTGCAGGGGGTGGGGTGCAGCCTATGTTATTTATGTTATTAAATATTTTACTGCATTTTTTGCTTCAAAATTTTTTTCTTATTTTCCTCCTCTACAGCCTAGGTGCATCCTATGGTCCAGTGTGTCTTGTAGTCTGGAAAAAAATCAATATATAATCTTATTAAGCAGTGTCACCTCAATAAATGTAATGAAAAATTTTTTAAAAATGTAAAGAATTTGTCGGTTAGAGGGTCCATCATTGGTGACTTGTCATGGTAGCTAGTTTATAGTGGTAGAAAAAAAAAAACAAATTATCTAGGATTATATGGGATGGTAAGAAATTCAAAACCATGAGTATAGATAGTTCTTTAGAGAATAGGAACAGTAGATGATATAGTGGGTTGAATTTTTTCCGTAAAATGGTATGTTCAAGCCCTAGTACCTGGTACCTGTGAATTATTTGGAAACAGTGTCTTTGCAGATGTCCTTAGGTAAACTTGGCAAGCCTGGGCACTGCTTGGCCTGTAGCTCCATCATTCCAGTCTCTGTCTCTTCCTTTAAATGGCTGTCTTCCCTCTGTGTGCCTACAGACCTCCCCCTCTAAGGACATCAACCATATTAGTTTAAGGGCCCACCCTACTCCAGTATGATTTAATCTTAAGTAATTATACCTGAAATGACCTTATTTCCAAACAAAATCCCATCGTTAGGTACTGGGGGTTATGAATTTAATGTATCTTTGGGGGGGATATAATTCAATCTATTACAGTATCCTGGAGACAAAGTAATCTAGCAAATAACTATAATTATGGGTATAAATAAATAAGGTACAGAGGTTTTTTTCACTTACGTCGCACAGCTAGTTAGTGCCACAGCCAGTGTGACCGTGGGAAACTGTAACCCACCATTCTTTCGGCATTGTTTCTGTAAGTGCCGACTCTGACTAACATGTGGCTTGTAGATGAACAGTGTGTTTATATAAGAATCTTAGGAACTAACTTCAGAAGATATACACCCTGACATTCAGGCATCTCAGCCTCAAGAGATTTGCTGACCTTCATCCATGGAGCCAGGATGACGTAAAGCCAGGATGACTAAACCAGGATGATGCACACCGGACCATCATTTGCTTTATCAGAATGGACTGTGCTAATCTGCATGTAGAGAATTTTTCATCCCCCTCTCTCAATCTCTGTTCTATTTGTTCTGCTCCCCTCTCCCTCCTTATAAAAACCTCTGCCTTCACTGAGCTGTGGAGATGGGCTTTGAGACATAAGTCCCCCATCTTCCAGATGGGTGGCAACTGCAAATAAACCACTTTACATCAGCACCTGCCTCTCAAGTATTAGCTTTCATAGCAGCAGGCAGCTGGACCTGCTTTTGGTTACACCAGCAGTAGTACTAGGTCTGCTGACTCCTAGTTAGCTGTCCTGTGTATATTGCCAGCAGTCCGTACAACTTATTCAATGGTTTCTTTCGACCCTGTGAGTTCAACCCTGTTAGGGATACACCCTAACTCTTTAATATGGTCTAAGGGCTTGCATCATCTGGCCACAGTCTCAACTCAAGCCACCTTTCCTATTCTCCATGTTCAGGTCACACTGGCCTTTTTTCTAATCCATAAATTGCTGACCTCCTTCCTGCTTCAGTCCCTCCTGCACATGCTAATTCCCCTAGCTAAAAACACTAGTCACCCCTTGTTCCTGCTCACTCTTCCTTATTCTTCATGCCTTACCAAATAGTTGTTTCTTGAGGAAAATCAACACAGAGTTCCAGGTTTAGTTAAATTCACCTGTTGTACTCCTCCATGGCCTCCTTATACTTTAGAGTACTTTTCCCTTTATTATTAATATCTTAGTGTTTAATGTATACTTTCTCTAGTAGATTGTAAGCGCTAAGAGTCCAGGAAATATGTCAGTCTTCCCAAAAGTCTAACAGAGTGCTTGCTGCTGAGCAGACATTCACTATGTATTAGTAAAGTGAACGGAAGAGCCTTGACTTCCCTCCCTGTCAGATGCCTGACAAAAATCCTAGAAATGGTGAAACACTTTGATCCTGGCTGTTCCTTCAAAAAACATTTGCATGGGCCACTCTCTTTCTGGAACATTCTTACCCCAGATTTCGTCATGGCTATCTCTAACTTCTTCAAGTTTTTGTTCCAATGTCATCACAATGAGGACTAATCTGAGGTTAAAATTGTGACCCCATCCTCTTGACCTGGCTCTAATTTTCATTTTATCCATAGCACTCATCACTTTCTAAAATACTACAATTCACTTACTTTTTATTTGACTATTTATTGTCTGCTTTCTACTAAAAACAAATTATAAGGCAGAGATCCTTGACTTTTTTATTCAATAATGTTTGCCAACCACCAAGAGAGTGCCTGGCTATAGGAGACCGTTCTGCATGATGTGGGCCCAGCTCCCATCGGAGATGCACAGGAGTTACACCCATGGATAGGTTCTCCCATGGGGAATCCGGCCTGCAATTGCCTAAGCCACTTTGAATCTTGCTTTTGCTAAAACTCCCTCACCCTGATTTGAGACAGCAAGTGCTTATTGTAACTTCCTAAAATTCATGCTAAACCTTCCTAGGATGAGTGTAACCGGTTCCACCACTTTTTCCTTTTTTATTTGCAAATATCCTTCTTCTGTGATGTGATTAGAGACATCATCTCCTTTGTTGTCGGTAAAAGGTAACCCCCGAAAGCAAACCTGTGCATAGTAAATGAGGACCATCATGTAATGTTTGGGGAAACCCAAAAAAGGCCAGTCATGGCAGAGGCTGCAGGCTTTTGCTCCCCTTGAGAGAAAAGCCATGCTGTCCCTTTTCCTCCACTGGACTCGGTAGTCCATGTGAATGTCTCATTTCATCCATGATGACGCAGACACTGCAGGCTGGTGTCTGCATCACCTGGCATGTACTAAACCTTTCAAAAATAATTATTAAATGAATATATTCCAGCAGCGTAAAGAGGCATTACTAAACTAAAACTGTCTTCTTTTTTTAAAGTAAATTTATTGGGGTGACACTGGTTAATAAGATTATATAAGTTTCAAGTATATATTTCTATGATATACAATCATAGAATGTTTTGTGTGCTTACCCATATAAAGCATTGTGTGCTTACCACCCAAAGTCAAATTATCTTCTATCAGCAGATATTTGGTCTTCTTTACCCTAAATTACCCCCTACCAAACTTCCTTCTGGTAATCACCATACTATTGTCTGTGTCTATGAGTTTCAGTTTTATGTCCCACATATTAGTGAAATCATATGATTCTTAGCTTTTTCTGACTTATTTCCCTTAACATAATATTCTCAAGGTCTACCCATGTTGTTTTAAATGGCAGTATTTCATCTTTTCTTATAGCTATTACATTGTATATTCCATTGTATTCTTTAATGGAGTAGTGTTCCATTGTATATATGTACCACATCATTTTTATCCAATCCTCTATAGAAGGATACTTAGGGTGTTTCCATCCTGGCCACCATGATTAATGCTGCTGTGAACTTAAGGGTACATTTATCTTTTTTATTATATTTTATTAATTATACTATTACAGTTGTCATGGCATTTCCACCTTTGCCCCCCTCCATCAACCCAGTATTCCCTACTCCCTCAGGCAATGCCCACACCATTGTTCATGTCCATGGGTCAAGCATATAAATTTTTTGGCTACTCCATTTCCTATCCTGTACTTTACATCCCCATGGCTATTCTGTGACTACATATTTGTACTTCTTAATCCCCTCACCTTTTCACCCATTGCCCCACACTCCCTCCCATCTGGAAACCATCAAAATTCTCTCTGTATCCATGATTCTGCCTCTGTTCTTCTTGGTTTCCTAGTTTGTTTTTTAGATTCAATTGTTGATAGATTTGTAATTTTTGCCATTTTATTGTTCATATTTTTTATCTTCTTTTTCTTAAATAAGTCCCTTTAACATTTCATATAATGGTTTGGTGATGATGAACACCTTCAGTTTTTTCTTGTCTGGGAAGCTCTTTATCTGTCCTCTGACTCTAAATGATATCTTTTCTAGGTAGAGCAAAAAAATAAATGGCAAAAAAATGACTTACTCTCCTCTTGTAGTTGAGCCTTGGTTGCTGTTGATAGATCAATGGGAGGCATTTACCCAAGCCAGTCAGCTACAAGCATTAGCTGTGACTACTAACTACCAATCTCTGACCTCCATGGAGTATCAGCTGTGCAGGGGCAGGGTGGTGGTGCTTTGATATGATCTATAGCTGTCCACTGGGTACAGAGGCTCTGGAATTTCCAAGGTGGTGCAGGACAAGTCCAGCTTCCACCTGTGTTTTGTCTGGGGCCACCCTGCCAGGGCTATAAAGCACCCTGTCTGAGATGGCTCATACTTGTGCTGGTCTTGGAGATTCCCAGGTGAAGACAAGCTGTGAATCTAGGCTGGCTTCTGCTAGTGCCAGGCCTGGGGCCTGAGGCCTGCTGTTTCTTGTTTGAGAGGATTTAAGAAGTTTGCAGCATAAGCCAAGACTAGCCATTCATATGGAAAAGCAGCTCAGGTAGGCCAGTAAAATGGGTGGTGTGGTCTTTGGGGATCTCCAGAACATGTCAAACAGTGTTAGCCAGGTTGATGGAATCTCAGATACAGCACCAGCTTGACATATAGCACCAGCTTGGGGAGGGGAAGGTTTAGTAAAGGTCCAATGGCCTCTGCTCACCCTAATGCCAGATGTTTCAGTTTCTCCCTGTGTACCACTGGGATATATGCACTGGGAGATGCAAGTATTTTTGCAAATAAAAGTTTTCAAATTTGGGGGTAGATACCCAGCAGAAGGATTGTTGTGTCATATGGTCACTCTATCTTAATCTTTTTGCGAAACCTCCATAGTGCTTTTCCATAATGACTATACCACTTTACATTCCCACTAGCAAGAATGAGGATTCCTTTTTCTCCACAACCTCTTCAATACTTGTTATTACTTGTCTTGTTGATAATAGCCATTCTAACATGTATGAGGAGGTACCTCATTGTGGTTTTGATTTGCATTTCCCTAATAGCTAGTGAGTTGAGCATTTTTTCATATATCTGTTAGCTACTTATATGTATTCTTAGGAGAAGTGTCTGTTTAGGTCCTCTGCCCATTTTTTAATTGAATTGTTTGTTTGGTTGTGAGTTGCAAGAATGAAATTAGATTACAGTTTGTCCTCATATATTTACAAAAATTAATTCAAATGGATCAAAGATCTAAATATAAGATCTGAAACAATAAATTACACAGAAGAAAATATAGATAGTAAACTTATGGACCTTGAGCTTAGAGAAGACTTTATTAATTTGACCCCAAAGGCAAGGGAAGTAAAGGCAAAAAAATAAATGAAAGGGACAACATCAAACTTAAAAGCACCTGCACAGCAAAATAAACTACCAACAAAAGAAACAATCAACCAAATGGGAGAAGATATTTGCAAACAGCAGCTCCAACAAGGAGTTAATATCCAAAATATATAAAGAACTCAAATAACTAACTCCTATAAGAAATCAGTATAGATCATTTGTTGTTAGTACCAGAATGAAAAAACTAGAAATGTCTATGATCTGAATTTTATTTGGTGCAACATTTTTTAAGAGAAAGAATATGACTGTATTTTGTATGCTTTGTGGCCCACATAAAAATGTCAATTTCAATCAAAAAGAGAAGTACTCAAGTAAGAGTAATAGCTAAACTCTGTTTTCCACTATTATTTGGCAATAAAAAAAATTAAATCTGAGATTCAGAAACTAATCTCTGATCCTTCCTGACAAACTAAATCACTTAATATATTGCAATATTTTCTGAAATTTCCAGTGATTTGTTCAAAACCTACATCTACCTGGTTTTCTGCACATAAAATAAAACCAGCTTTAAGGACATTTCATAAATATAACAACACCACAACAATGAGCACTGCCCAATGTTTATACTTAGATTTAAAGGTACAGTACAAATTATGACAGTAAAGAAAAAAAATCTTGGAGCAACTAGAGCTAATATACTAATTCATGTGTTTACCCCCCCTTTCCTGTGCTCACGGTCTCTTTTGAAGCTCAACTGCCTGCAATTGCTCAAGAAAGAGAACACCTTGATGTTCCAGTTAAAGTCACCCCAGCCACCTACCACATACCCCTTATTGCCTCACTATCTCAGCTGCTGCTTCCTACACTGTCTTAGTCCATATGGGCTGCTATAAAAAAATACCATTGATTGGGTGGCTTATAAATAATGTACATTCATTTAGCACAGTTCTAGAGGCTGAGAAGTCCAAGATCAAGGTGCTGGCATAATCAGTGTCTGATGAAAGCCCATTTCCTGGTTCACAGACTGTAGTCTTCTTGCTGTGCCCTCACATGGCAGAAGGAGGGGGAGAGCTCACTGAAGTCTCTTTTATGAGGGAACTAATCCATTCATGCAGGCTCTACCCTCATGATCTCATCACTTCCCAAAGGCTCAACCTCCAAATACCATTATATCAGGAGTTAAGTTTCAGCATATGACTTCTGGGGGACACAAACATCATACATGGACTTTCTTGAGCTGAAGCTCCTCCAAACTTATTTTGCTGTTTCTGCCAAGCAGCCACTTTCTCCTTCACTATTTCTACTTCATTGGCAAGCCTCAAACATTTGATGGAAAAAATATCCACCTGTTCCTCATAGCAGAACAATATTTTAACATGATAGGACACTGTTCTACAAAGTATACAAAAGAATGTTCAGTTATTTTTAATGTATCATACTTTTCATAAGTATACAATATGGTTTTAATATTTGATTTTCCATTTATTAATAGAAAAAACTCTCAAATATCTTGACAAATTTTGAATTACAGAACTCATGAATGCTTAAATAATAAAATGCACATTTTACTACCTTTAATATGGGTCAGGGTTCCAGATGGGGAAAAAAGAGCAATAAATGAGGAAAGAAAAAGAAGGGGAGAGGGATAGCAGGAGAGAGAGGGGAAGGCAAGGAAAAACAAAAGGAATCTTTGCCAAAGGAACTATCCTGCTCTAAAGCTGAGTATTTCACATAGCTTTAAAATTAGACCAATGTTTGAGAATAACAAGAGTAAGAAATATGTATCCTGTAGGTTAGATATTACCAAGGAAGCAGTTGGGTAACCAAAGAAAGCAACTGCTAAAAAAAAAAAAAAAACCCAGAAAGGATTGCAAAATGCGTAAGATATCCCAAAGGTTAACTGTACATGTGTATACAAGTTCAGCCCATGAGTCTGCTGTATTTCTTACTCAGTAATAGGAAATAGGCCTAACTTACCATGATGAAAAGAATTCCCTTTAACTGAATATTAAGACATACTAGATTTCAACAACTCCTTCACTGCTGACACTCAGAAAATATTTATTTTCACTATTAATCTCATTAGATCTTGGAATTACATTTATTCAGGAATATAACACATTTTGAAGGCATCCTCCAAGCAAAAATTATGCAGTCAAACATAACTTCTTTTGGGATTCAATTTCAAAAAGAAACTCTAAGTTTGAAGCCTAGTAATTCATTTTGGGCATCAGGTTATCTTTGCATCTTCCATGACATATCCAAAATTAGGTAAAGCTCTTTTCCTCCTCAGAATACCCAGCTTTGGAGGAGGCCTTTAGGCCATTTGTCACCAAACTCCCACATTAAAATATAATGCAAAATAGCTACAAATTCAAAAAGATATGTATGAAATCCCATCTGATATCCACAACTGTGATTTCTTTTATTATTTTAACAACAGAATATATAATTTGCTTAATATTTGCAAAATGCATCTTGACTATTTTTTATTGTTTTACCTTACCTCTAACAACATCATTAGATACAATTCTAAAATTAATGCACAGATTAAAAGCTTCATTTCAAGGCATACTGATGAGTATGCATGTATCTCACAAAGTTTTCATTTTTAACACCATTTTTATCTATTGAAAATAAGTCTACTCAGAAGTATTCTGTGGGTTTTATAATGGCTATTTTAAAAATATTTCTCCTAAACCATTACTTTTGACCAAGGTATAATCTTCAGGGATTTTTGGAAACAGATATTCACATTACAAAAAGAAAATGTTTCTATATGTCATCTTTCTATAACTATCTTTCTCTTTGATTTCTCCTTCTCCATTACACAAACTAAACTGATTTTATCTGTAAAGGTTAGGCAAAATCTTTTGGTTTGGGAAATAAGAGCCTCCAAAAGCTAGTATTACAGCAATCAGATAAGTACAATTTTTGTTTTGTTTTTTTGTGACTAGCCTTTATTTTGGCCAACCTCCAAATCAGAACTGATTTAGAGAGTAAGTATGGAAAAGGCCCCTCAATGACATATAAAATACAATGTTTTATGGAAGATGTGTGTGTGTATATATATGTATATATAATCTACTTCATTTTCTTAGAAAAGCAGACAATTAGAGCACCTCCAAGCTTGAATTTCTGTATTGTATAAGCTTATCTGAATGTATGTTCACATGTGAGTGTGTTTGTTAGCAATATGTATTTTATATGCATATATGTATGTATTTTATGAATGCATATAAATTATATACATACATAAATATAGTTGTGGTATTATTAAATATAAATAAATACACTTTATGAATATATGTCATTATAAGACATACATTAAAATCCATCAAAGTTTCTATAATGTAATATCCGTTAACACACTAATGATGCTAATAGTGTGTTACAATTATCAAATTGTGTGTTCTAGAACTCTGCAATATCTTCTAATGTCCAGAAGAGAACACACAGGGTTAAATTGTCATATTAAATTTTAAAAAATTACTATCTATTCAAAAATAAAATTACTTATAAATGCAAACAAATGAAGAAATCATAAAGATACAATTGGACAAATTCACATATGAATTCATGAGGAGAGGAAAAAAGAGAAAGAATTTTGATATTGAGGTTAACCCCTCAAATTCTATTCCCTGAGCTTACACAAGTACTATAAGTAACCACATTACCACCCGTGGAATTGTTTAATCCTAGAATATTTTATATGTGTGTGGGTATGTGTGTTAATTTTTACAGCAATTGTAAAAGGTACAAAGAACAATTATTATTCTGTTTCAGAGATAAATAAAACACAATTATGTTAAGTGAAATTTCTAAAGTCATAGAATTAAGATTAAAATCCATGGGTCCAACTATAAGACTGTACTATTCCTATGAAGACACAAAGACAACTGTTTCCAACAATGTGTGAATTTCTCAACAAAATGCTTATCCTCTCAAATACAACACAGATAACAAGCATACTAGGGAATTTGGTGTTAAATTGTGTGAAGAAAAGATGGAGTAGATAAAAGAACAGAATGAGACTCTTACCTCCCAACCTCAGCATTCTAGGTGCAAGTCTAAGAGGAGGAATTTGTTAGATATTCCAAGGGAATGCTAAAAACAAAAACACTTCGTTCATGTTTTCCTTTGGGAATCTAGGAAGAAAT
The DNA here is from genome assembly GCA_004027475.1 of Anoura caudifer. Classification (NCBI taxonomy): domain Eukaryota; kingdom Metazoa; phylum Chordata; class Mammalia; order Chiroptera; family Phyllostomidae; genus Anoura; species Anoura caudifer. Next base: position 167,255 of record PVKU01003056.1, on the reverse strand, counting down.
AGTGTTGCAACAATTCCTCCATCAACTTCAGAATTAGCAAAGCAAAATAATGGCGATGAAAGGGCAGAGAAAGAATCTGAGTTAATATTTTCCATCTGTTCCCCCCTATGCACTACAGAAGGGACTTGGAAGTGCCCTTGTTTTCTGAGATGGAGATAGAAGATAGTTGAGAACCTGTTGAAGAATAAACTCATTGCATGAAAAAGGCAGAGAGCCAGTCCCTTCTTAAGCATTCTCCACAGTCAGTAGATGCTGAGAGAGGACCCATTAAAAAGGGGTGAGAAAACCAGGCCATGAAAAAGAAAAAAACAGGAGGTACACCAGTTGTGAACCACAGGAGCAGGAAACCAGGACAATCACACTTCAGTAGAGACCAGCCAGCCAATCCTTACCCTGGAAAACACAGCTACCCTGTAGCCAAGACCAGCAAAATATCAAAGGCCCCCTCTCACACCTCAGTGTCCTGAGATCATCAGCATTTCTCCTGAACTCAAGTCCTATCTTGGGTAAAAGGGACAAGGTCTGTAGAATAATCAAAAGATCAGTCGAACTGGAAAAGTCTGAAGAACCACAAAACCTACAAGTTTAAAGTTATAAGTTAATGTTTGCTTTCCCTCCAACCACACAGCACTGTTGGGGTCAGATGGGGGAGATATCAGTGAGCAAGATTATACGAGTTGTAGAATAAAGAAGTAATATTATCCTTGGAGAGCTCATGGAATATGCATATATTTTAAAACCACTACAGAACCAACATACATTTGAGATTCAAAAAGATGAGAAGTACATAAATAATCCTCTCCTTTTTTTAACCTCTCCTCCTTGGTCATTCTACTATTTTTCTTTTCCATTTTCCTTGCCTCTTGGTTTTATTTGCTTCTGAAATAAGATAACATGGAAACTGAAAAAAAAAAAAAAAACAGAATGGCCCTTGAAAGTATATGACTATTTGTTCTGGCCTGCTGTTAACTCATTTGGGTACCAAAGCAAAGAAATTACATCTTTCTGTACCTTACTAAGCTCTATAAAATAGGGATAACACACAAATTTACTTCGAATAGAGTTGAGAGCAAGAACTTTTAAAAAATGCTTGCAAAGCACTTCACAAATGTTATACAACATAAATAATTCTCTATTTTTCCAACAGTTCCCAAAAGAGAATCAGGCCCTTGTCCTACTCTCTAGAGGTCAAGACTGAGTTAGAACTCCCTCCTGCTCTGTTACATTTCCTAGTACCTATTGACTGAACCAGATGTTAGCAGGTATAAAATCTGAGACAGCTGGTAATCCAACCCCTTAGGGCCAAATGCTCCAAAAAATCACTTTTTTTTTTTTTTTTTTTTTTGCCGAACACATCCTGATTCAGAATCTCTAAGCTAATTATCAGGGTTGTGATTCTCAACCTAATCATTTCTACTATGCCTCCAGAGTAAGAAGAAATCTCAAAATTAACACTTTGTGTGCTGAACTGTACACAGACATATGCAGAGGCCCAAACAGGTTTAAAGCATTAAGGCAATTTTCATTTCTGTTTATGCTTATCTTAAATTTATATAATCATGAAAACTATTTACTGAGCTCCTACTGCATGCAACATCCTTCATGAAGACACCAAGAGGTAACAGGTTTCCTACCCCTTGTTGAACTCAGGATTTATAAAAATTGTAATGCAGACAAAGAAGTAACTATGTAACTGACATTGGGTAGACAATAGACAAAAACACAAACACTCAGGCTTAAGTTCATCAATCTGGGCAAAGGGCCCTGTTAATATGAGTTAAGAGCCATACCATTCTTTTACTGGTCTGTCCAGAAAGACTATCTGAAATCAAGATTCAAATTGTGTTGGAAAAAAGGAAAGAGGTATGATTTGGCAAAGAAGGTTTTGGAATTATATTCAGCATAGAAGACAGTGATGACAAAAGCAAAGAAAGGAAGGAAACAGAAAAAAGATTTTTCTCACAGTTGTTTAAATTTTGCTTAGTGCTGAAAAGATACACGAGTTCTGTCTAGAAAAAGTCCAACCATTGTTAATACAATAAAAATGGTTTGCATGACATCAATGTAACCTGGCAGCCAATGGCGACTTCACTGTACTAGTCAGGGGAGCAATACACACTGTTGAATGAGCATGTGTACTCTGTGGCTATCAAACTCAAAATGAATGAGCAAGTAGAGCAATGAATCAGAATTAAATTTTGTGTTAGGCTTGAACATTATTCTGCAGAAACTAACGGGATGATTAAGAAGGCTGCAGCTATGGGCAGCTTCATCACAACAATATGCCCACTCATGCATCACATCTCATGAAGAGTTTATTGGTGAAACACCAAATCACCCAGGTGACTCAGCCTCCTTACAGCCCAGATTTGGTGCCTTGTGACTTCTGGCTTTTCCCAAAACTAAAATCACCTTTAAAAGGGAAGAGATTTCAGGCCGTTGATGAGATTCAGGAAAATACAATGGGGCAGCTGATGGTGACTGGAAGAACTGTGTGAGGTCCCAAGCTGCTTACTTTGAAGTGGACTGAGGTGTCATTATCCTATATATAATGTTTCTTGTATCTTATAGCTTCAACAAATGTCTCTATTTCTCATATAACATGGTTGGATACTTTCTGGGCAGACCTCCTATAACCCATATGCAATCTTTCATATATACATTTCATCACACGTAGTGGGAGGCAGACAAGCATTAGTGGTTAAGGGGGAAATGCGATTATCTGGGGGTCAAAACCTGGCTCTCCCATACACCAGCTTCATAACTTCTGGCGAGGCATTTACCCTCAGTTTCTCCCTACATAAAATTGGAATAATAGTAATACCTACTTCATGGGGTCAGCATAAAAATTAAGAGATAATACACATGAAGTTTTTAATATAGTGCATGCCATAAGCACTAAGTAAAGTTAATTGTTGATATTGTTGTTACCATTATTTAGAAATGGATTTCCAGGGTCAATCTTGGAAAAATGCTAATTCCAATCCTATTTCCAAACTTTGTTGATTTGTAGTGCCTCATATTGGTAGTTTATTCATAAAAAGTAGAAAATGATTGCTTATTTGCCCCTGTAAATATATGGTTCATTTATAAAATAAGTATAATAATATTTTAGATCAAAATTCTTTGAGAATTAAATAATATTATGCAGATAAAATGCTTAACAAAGGTCCTAGCACATAATAAGTGTTCAAAACTGAGTTGATGAGCACTGGCAAGGTAGTTTGGTTGGTTAGAGTATTATTCCAATACGCCAAAGTTACAGGATTGATCCCCAACCAAGGCGCATACAAGAAGCAAGCGATGAATGTATAAATAAGTGGAAAAACAAATTGATGTTTCTTTCTCTCTCTTACTCTCTCTCTCTCTCTCTCTCTCTCTCTCTCAAATCAATGAATATTTTTCATTGAATTGTTAAAATCATCATCAGTTGAGTTACTTAACATTATTATTATCAGTTAGGCAAGAAAAAAACCATCCCACAGATAAAGAAGATGATACTGAGGAGGCAAACAAAAACAAAACGTGTGGAGGATATATTGTTCTCTGCCTACATTGCAAACTGGGAGATGTGGAACTGAATCTTACTGTGATATGAATGAAGGCCCAGCAATTGATGAAGCTGAGACAGCAGGAGCCTCACTTTTGATCCTAGAAGGAGTTACTAGTATGTGCATTAAGGACTGTGCTAAGTGTTTTACAAGTATGGGCCTTGCAATCCCACAACCACCCTGTAGAGTAGGAGTGATTGTCGTCATCTTTGTATTATCAAGCTACATTTAGCTAGACTCTTGATCTAAGTCACATGACTAATAGGGGGCAGACCTGGTGCCAGTTCAGGTTCTCACCATCTACAAGGCCACACTGGCAACTGTGAAGGAGGGACCTGAGAGAAACACAAGAAAACGAGAGAGAAAAGGTGTCTGTGAGACTGTTGTTAACTCAAAAGCCAGAACTACCCGAGCATTTTCCCATGACAGGGAGACCCATTTCCCCAGAAATGTGTTTATGTTTTATCAGTAATATTATGCACTGTTTTAGAACATTTTTCTGGGAAGCTCAGTGGTGAAAATCATTCTACTCATGCTGGGAATCTACTACAGTCTTCCACGCAGTGTGCTCTAAACAATTCCCAGTTGAAAAAGGAAATTAGGTTAACTTTGAAAAGTTAAGTCCAGTCACCAAAATCAAGGATGTAAATAAAATCAAGTATTTGTGACAGGAAATCAAACTTTTTAAAAACTCAACTACTTATAGTCATGAAATACTTTCTCATCTTCCAGAGACATTTTCAATTTCTTTATCAAAAAATGTCAAAGGTTAAAAATGACCACATCTGAGAGAGCCATGGTATCTGAATGCTGAACAAGAGTATATTATTCAGTCAAGAGGACCCACAATTGATGAAATAATAAATCATGTGAATATTTATCTTTAAGTATTATTAAATCAGCAATAACTAACTTCAATAAATTAAATTTCTCATCTTCAAAATTCCTGACAATGTGAATGTAAAATTATGGATCATGTAGGAAAGTTTTTATTTTTCCAACTTCAAATCAATTCTTTCTTTAGCCCCAAGTAAAAACTATAACTTACTTTACTAAGTACCAATAACTTCAGTACACATACTACAGATTTCAGCTAAATTAAAAGTTGAGTCAGGTAGAACACACAATTACATCCCTCCACCGTCCTCATTAAATTTCATTTCAATGGGGAATGCTGTCATTTCTTTCACGGCTTTTCCTATTACACTCATATTTTAGGCCAATATCACTGATACTCTGCAGCAAGTACTTGCATATCTTAAGCAAATACCATCATATTACCAAGCAGAGTGTATAATTGTCTCTAATTTTTCTCTACACTTATTGCTTTAGTGTGAATGATCAAGATTGTTTCAAAATAGACCCTCGATGACTACTTGGCAAAAATCAACACACAAAGCTGAGGTTTAAAGTTTTATCTTGGGGTATCTCTACAGTAAATTGTGTTCCTTACAGCAACTCCAGCTATCTGATTTTTCAAATCTTGCTGGAATAACAAGTGGCAAATTAGTGGATCTGTCACATGAATGCTATTTGCAATTTACTTACAGTATACCCTTCCTTCACATTCAAGTTTTGTCTTGATGTAATTGACTTAACAAGCAAGTGTGATAAGCAAATGTCTATCACATTTACTGCTGCAAAACATTAACTAACTTTGATCCTGCTGAACCTCACGCCCACTTATTTTAGCAAAATTTGACCAGGTTAAAAAGTTACCTAGATAATTATAATTCATCTTATATTAATAATTCCTTAGTATAGACTGTTTCATCCCTAGGTGTTCCAAAAACTGATTTAAACACATTCAGAAATGTAAGATAAAATATAACCATTATTTAACAGTAAATTACAACATTCTACAAGAAATTGAGCTACACAATGAAAGTAAATTCAATAGTCATAACTTTGCAAAGGTATAATTTATGAAGCTGAAATATTTTAGAGTACAATATCATATACTTGTGTTAATGTGGCCAGGGTGCTGATGATGTGATGTGACACATCCCTCTATTTTACAAGAAGAAACCATAGTAAACACCATGTGATCTTTAATTTCTGAGAGAACCTAAATTTTATGTCTCATCTTCAAGGTTCATTGCTAATGATGAAAAGTTAAAAGTTGGTTCAGATGTTACAAATGTTCTGAACACAAATCAAGCAGTGAATAGGATTTAATTACTTGATTTAAAAATAATCAGAATGTCCAAAATCTAATCCATTTATAAATGACTGGATATTAATGTGTCATAGCCCAAGCTCATTCAACTAACCAAAATTTGACCATATGCACTCAACAACTTGAAAAATAAAAAGCACAGGAGATCGTCCTCACTTTTCCACTCAATGCGCACACAGGGTGGATGGACTAGGGTGCTAGAAATGGAAGCTGGTGCTCCAGGGCCCCTCATTCACCACAATTCATGTATGCCTCTGAGCATCCCACCATGCTGAGTATCATTCCAGGGTTTAACAATATGCATTTTCAATTTAGAGTGTCCTGTAAACAAAAGTTAACTGGTCATCTATTTCTTAAATAAGAAAGAGCAACTTTTAAAACACTGGGAAGAAGATACAGATATTTAGGATTCAATGTGGCAATACAATAGTCCATCTCTCATAAACAACTTGTTAAGAAAATTTTAGTTTTATTTTGATCCTATGCAATTTTTACCTTTGATCATTTAAAAACCTGATTTACACATAAGACTCCACTGTACCTACACTCACTTTAGCCATCTACTATCACATGGATACCAACCACTCACAGTGATACGAAAAAACATTTTAACTCAGTGCAAAGTAGATTATATTTGCATATTTATTTCTCACATGGAGACATCATATACCCATAATGCATTGTGCACTCATAATGCAACTTTATTTGAATATGCAAATACAGATAAATATGAATATTTATATCTTAAAGAAGATTTCATCTAGAAGTAGAGCATATTCATAAGGCAACTTGATACTTGCTTAATATTATGGCACAATCCAAAAAGTTGGTGCTGTCAAATGGAGAAGCCCAGTAAACAAGTCTTTCCACCACACTGAAAGAGCCTGAGGTCATGCCTGAGGAGCATTCTATGTCAGAAGTTTCTCAATGAAGGACAACATAGGAAAATTCAATCAGATTTCTTCCTGCATAGACTCAGCTTGCCTCAAGACCATTCTTAACTCTGATGAACCCCAACTGTAATTTTTTTTAATTGGAGTTCTGGTCAAAATGGCAGTGTGAGTAAATGCAGTATTTGAATCTTCCCTAAACCACATCAAAATTACAACTAAATGACAGAATAATTGTCATTCATAACTACCTGAAATCAACCTAAACAGAAGTCCTGCAACTAAGGGTATACAGAAGAAGCCACATCAAGACTGTTAGGAGGGGCAAAGACCCGAACCTAGTGGGTCCCACACCCATGTGTTGTGAATAAAAGTTAGGAGGGGTACTTTGGTTGCAGAATCCACCCCCCGAGGAGTGAGGATTGTCAGCTCCACATAGCACTCCAAGCCTAGGGTTCGAGTTACAGGAAAAGAAATTCCCACAACTTCTGGCTGTAAAACCAGCTCAGGCCCCAACTGGTGTGGCTCAGTGGGTTGGGTATCGTCCCGTAAGCTGAATAGTTGCCAGTTAGATTCCAAGACAGGGCACACCCCTGGGTTGGTGGGCCTCCCTGGTTGGGGCTGTGCAAGAGGCAGCCAATTGATGTTTCTCTCACACAACAATGTTTCTCTCCCTCTCTTTATTCCTCCTTCCCCCTCTCTAAAAATAAATAAATAAAATCTTAAAAAAAAAAAACAAAAAAACAGACAGCTCAGATTGTGGCTAAGAAGGAAGGCTGCTGGAACATCTTCCAGATGTTCCTCTTAAACGGTCTACACATGAACTTGTTCAGACTCACTTGCTCTGCATTCCAGCTTTTGGGTACCTGGAATATACAGGGAGGAGCTCAGTTGTCTGGCATCAGGGCAAGAGCTGGGGGGACAGCTTCCTCCCTGGTACCCAAAATGATATTAGAGGCCGTTGATCCTTTTCTAGGCCCTCCTCCAACAGAGCCAGCAGGCAGGCATCGTAGCGAAGTCTCCATCTATTTGGCTCACACTGTTTGTCCCACCCTGATGATTCTCTGACACCCTGCCCCACCAGCCTTTCAGGCATACTCAAGCCGTTTCCAGTAGCTTCCCCACACATTGGCTGTTCTTGGCTAATGCTTTGGGCTTTCCTAAAATCTCTCAAACAAGCAGCATCCGGCCTCAGCATGCCTTCTACCACTGGCTAAGTGGCCCAGCACCAGCAGCAGTCCACCTTGGTTTGCATCTTGGTCTTATCTGGGCACTTCCAAGCCAACAACAAGTAGCAGCTATCTTCAGGTCTCTTTGTAGCTCATGCCAGGTGACCAACCACTTTCACAAGTGACATACTCAAGGGGCAGACTCAATGGGCACCAGAACCCTACTAAATTAAGTCCTCCTCTGTGGGTTGGGCCCCTGCACAGCTGATCCTCCATAGTGATTGGTGGTCACAGCCAGGTCTGCAGCCCATCAGCATGGGAATAATCCCTCCCATTGTGCACCAAGAGCACTCAAGGCTCCACTACAACAGGCGGGTATACACAGCCTACATGGATGGGGGCCACTCAGGGAAGCTGTGCCACAAGACCCTATAAGAAACCTACTACATAAGGTCATTCTTCCAAGCCCAGAAGACATAGCAGCTCTACCTAACATATAGAAACAAATTTAGGGAGGCAGCCAAAATGGGGAGACAAAGAAACATGTCACAAATAAAACAAAACAAAACAAAACAAAACAAAACAAAACTCCTGAAAAAGAACTAAACATAATGGAGACAATCTATCAGATGCAGAGTTCAATACACTAGCTATAACGATGCTCAATGAACTTAGAAGAAAGAAGAGTAGATGAACTTAGTGAGAACAATGAAATAGGAAACACAAAAAATGGAGATAAAAATATAAAGAATCGGTAAAAAATGAAGCATACATTGACTGAAATGAAGAATACTTTACAGTGAATGAACAATAGACTAGATGAAGCAGAAGATCAAACCAGCAATTTGGAAGATAAGAAAGCAGAAAATACCTGATCAGAATAAAAAAGAAAAAAATCCAAAAATAAAATGAAGACAGTATAAGGATCCCCTAGGACAACATCTAGCGTACCAACATTCATATCATGAGGGTTCTGGAAGGAGAAGAGAGAGAGCAAGTAATTGAAAACCTATTTGAAAAAAAAGGGAAAGGATTCGTGGACAACAGTGTGATTGCAAGAGAAGGGGTATGGGTGGAGGTGGAAGAGGGTATAAGGAGGATAAATGGTAATGGGGGGAAGTACACTAAAAAATAAGCAAGAAAAAAATTTAAAATAATAATAATTACAAAAATTTCCCTAACTGGGTAAAGAAAAGAGACACACAAGTCCAGGACATGCAGAGAGGCCCAAACAAGATGAACCCAAAGAGGCCTATACCAACACACACCATAATTAAAATGCCAAAGGTTAAATACAGAGAGAATTTTTTAAAAAGCAAGAGAAAAGCAGTTAGTTATCTACAAGGGAGCTCCTATAGACTGTCAGCTGATTTCTCAACAGAAACTTTGCAGGCCAGAAGGGATTGGCACAAAATATCCAAAGTGATAAAAAGAAAGGGCCTGCAATCAAGATTACTCTGACCAATAAAATTGTCATTCAGAACTGAAGGACAGATAAAGAGCTTCTCAAAGCAAGAAAAGCTAAATAAAGGTTTCATCACCACAAGCCAGTATTACAAGACATGTTAAACAGTCTTCTTTAAGAAGAAGAAACAAGACAAAAAATATGAATAATAAAATGACAATAAGTACATACCTACCAACAACTACTTTAAATGCAAATGAATTAAATGCTACAATTGAAAGATATATGGAGGTTGAATAGATCACAAAATAAGACTTTTCCATGTGCTGTCCATAAGAGGTACACTCCAGATCTAAAGATACAAAGACACTAAAAGTAAAGGGATGGAAAAAAATATATCATGAAAATGGAAGCAAATGAACTAAAAAGCTGAGGTAGCAATACTTATACCAGACAAAATAAGCTTTAAATCAAAGGCTATATAAGAAGAAACCAGTAATTCCACTTCTGGGTATTTATCTAAAGAAACCCAAAACACTAAAATGAAAAGACATATACATCCACATGTTAATCATAGCATTATTTATAATAGCTAAGATATGGAAGCAACTTAAGTGTTCATCAATAGGTAAATGGATAAAAAAAGGTGGTGCATACATACCATGGAATATGATCCAGCCATAAAAAAGAACTCTTCCTATCTGCAACTACATGGATGGACCTAAAGGGTATTATGCTGAATGAAATAAGACAAAGGGACATAAATGCCATATGCTTCCACTTACATGTGGAATCTTAAAATAAATAAATAAATAAATAAATAAATGAACAAGCCGAACAGAAACAGATTCATAAATACAAAGAACATCTTGACAGTTGCCAGAGGGGAGGGTGGAAGATGGTGAATAAGGTAAAGGGATTAAGAAATACAAATTGCTAGTTAACAGAATAGTCACAGAGATGTAAAGTACAGTACAGGGAAATCATCAATAATATTGTAATAATTATGTATTGTGTCAGATCAGTATTGGATTCATTGGGGTGATCACTTAGTAAGTTTTATGTCTAATCACTGGGTTGTACATCTGAAACATAATATATGTCAACTGTAATTGAAAAAAATTATTTAAAAATGTTTCACAAATATATACTGGGTCTCTACCATGTATATAGGGAACTGTCCTTGTTACTATAAGAGTTCTAACTATCTACTTGGAAACAAATTCAATCCCACATGAAAAGTTAGAAGTAAATAACAGGAAAGTTAGAAAGCTATTGCAGTAGTCTAAGGGAAAAGTGATGCAAGTGCAGGATAGTAAATGGGGAGTGATGAAGGGAGCTTTCGGAGACACCTAAGAACTAGGTAAGTTTCAGCAAATATCTATGTTTGGAGTAAGAGAGAGGAGTCGAAGTTGTCTCATTTCTAGCTTGGGGAAGATGGTGACAGTATTAACCAGACAGCAAATACAGGAACAACAGAAGAGACTTAGGCTGGGAAAGACAACATCTTTCTTTACTTTGTTGTTTTTTGTTTTGTTTTTAATATGAGGCTTTGGGGGTCTTTTAAATATGAGCATTTTGGAGGAAGTAGCAGATCGTCTATCTAATGTGATATAGCAGCCACCACTGATCTGTAAATCATGGCGAGCTGGATAATTATTGAATGAGTGAATATAAATAAAATATCCAATGACCGTAGTGGTGTCCAACCTGTGGCCCATGGGCTGCAAGCAGCCCAGGATGGCTGTGAATGCCTCCCAACACAAAATCATAAATTTATTTAAAATACTGTGAGATTTTTTGTGATTACATGTCACAATGCATTTAATGTGTGGCCCAAGACAATTCTTCCAGTGTGGCCCACAGATGCCAGCAGGTTGGGCACCCCTCAGTAGAGAGAGAGAATTGAATCTAGTGGTGTCCACATTCAAGCTTACAGCAGGAATAAAAATGGCAAGGTGCAGAAAAGAAAAACTTATAGGATAGAAAACTTGTGAGTTGAAAGAATAGTTTTAAGATATAGGTCTTTGTAATTTCTGTCTGCCATTATGTTGAGGCCAAAGAAAATAACGACAAAGAAATACTGACATTTATTTTAGCAATTTAGCAATTGTACCTTTGAGAAAGTAAGAAAGAACAGGGGAAGCCACATTTTATGCTAACAAGAATTCAGAGTTTAAAAAATGGAGTGAGAACATTAGACCAATCATCCAAACAAGAGAAAAGAGAAATATGATGGTCACTACAGCAAAGTAAGAAAGGTATTTTTATAGATAGGGGAGAACCTTCCGATAAGGGGTGATCAAAAATCATACAATATATCTTAAGACCAGTCTAAACTACAGATTTCTTTAACCTTTCCCCCTCCTTTCAAACTCTCTCTCACACACACACTCTCAACCTGCACCAAGCTACACTTTTCTAGCGGAGGCAAGACAAAGTTTACCAGATTAACTATATCCTCACATACCTGTCCCAGTACACCAAGATGGCCAAACCACCATCCAGGCTTCCTTGGGATTCATCTTCTTGCATATATGAAAAGAGCTGTTCCTGTTAATCTGAAAACAGAAACTGTGTAGGATGCAAGTTCTTCTTTGTTTAGTAGGAAACACAAAGCCAGTTCTAAGCCTGGGAGGTAGTTCCATCTTGAAATGCTGTTGAAGACAGATGATGCTAATGTATCCATACCACACTACCCATGCTAATCTGTGTCAAAACCAGTAAGCAGGACAAATTTGAAGGTTCAGCTCCTATTCAACTTTGTGTACCGGGAACCTTACACAATACCTAGTATGGAGCTTCAATTATGATTTGTTAGGTGGAGAAAAATTTTCTAAACACTTCTCCAGGATAAAATTACTCTATCTAACAACATGATGTAGTAACAGAATACAAGACTGGGGCACAGAAAGTTAACATTTCAGATCTGGTCTGTTCAGGACTTTTGATAAGTCTTATATCTCTCCGGCAGTTCTCTCATCTGCATTCTGCCAAACTTCACAGTTTTTAAGGGGAACACAGGGGGAGAAATACATGTGGAAGTGCTTGCTATATTTTTAAATACTATACAAATATGAAGGCACTTTTATTACTACTATTAATAGATCATTTAAGGTGACCAGATGTTGACATAAAATGTGCATTTTTCCTCTAAATTGTCTTCACTACAAGTGTTATTTTATTCTTATTTACCCCTGTTTATCTAATCCCTGTTTGGGACTTGCTAAATTATTTGCCTGTTTATCAGGGTGGCCCTGATTTGGAATACAGAGACTAATGGCACTGGAAAATTTCACTGAAAGGAGTCACCCATGTACTATGATAGATCATAAATATGGATGACTAGAAAGTAAGATGCTTCGCTTAAGATGCAAATTAGCAGAGAATGAGATGCAGCAAGTTGTGCGCCAGGGATTCATATTCTGATGGAGAAGCCCCTGTAGGGTCACCAAACAAAACGCAGGTTTTGGCTGTCACTCCCCAGGAAGACTGCAGACACTCCCTCGGCCTGTCATGCAACACTAATTGAACAGGATATTGATAGCAGAGAAAGTGTGCCAGCCACAACCCTTAAAGTGCAACTCCGCCAAGTCAGTCCAGGGAGCTGCTCCTTGCAAGAAGCACAAGGGCACAGAACTACAACCCAGAAATCTGCATCCAGGCCAATCCTAGCAGAGAAGCAGCTGAGAAAATGAGAAAGGCAGAAAGGGAGAAACGGAAGCTTTGCAGGGAATGCAAATAGTCATAACGGGGATAAATAGTTCTCAAGGGAACCATAGTGCTCTGTAATCTAAACCCTCCTCCCTGCCCTGCCATAACTTTTACAAAGTATATCCTCCCAAGTCCCCCATCCTGCCACTGCCCCCCAGATAAGATTCAGATGATGAGATTACTGGTGTAATATGTCAGACAACAGAGGTCTGGAGTACATTTTTTCATACAGATATGGTAACAGTGTATGAATACACAATCTTGAACATTGCCAATAGCAGAGAGAGAGTATTTAAAAGTCAAAGAGAAAGGAGATCACCATGTAAAATAAAACTACAAAGTACACACTGAGTCCTCAATAGAGGCAAAAAATAAGCAGAAGCATAGTTTTAGTTTCATACACTCTTAAATTGCCTTCTTTGTATTCCTCTGTTCATCTGCATACCTTCTCTCTACTGCCTGCCTTATGAGCCCCTTCTCAGAACTAATTTTACAATCTAAACAGGCTATGTTCTTTGAAATGTAGCAGTAAGTGGGAGAATAAAAGGCCAAGAGAAAGAAAGAAATATGATAAAAATGAGAACAGAAAACAAGGAGAAAGAATGGTGAATAAAAGAACCACACTTTCCTTGCCATGCCTCCAGTCACCTACATGCCTTTTGGAGATTCCAAACCACGTGCAGGGCTGCATTCATCAGGACCACAGGCAGGGACAGCAGGTTAACAGGCATCACTCGGGCTCTTAACTGACGTCTTCCCAGCAACATCATGTCAAAGGGAACTGCCAGTTTCTCAAAAACAGGTCCCTGAGACTTTCTGCTTTTGGTCAAAAGATGAAGTCCCCAAAGGAACTGCTTCTCTTGAAACACAGGAATTTGGGATTTAAAAAAGACAAGAAGAGAAGAATAACGAGGACCTGTTTAGAGCGTCTACTCATTTGGTGAATCAGATTCAACAAACATCTTGAATATCCCTTTAATAAAGGGGACAATTAAGTTGGAGAAAATTTGTAAGTTGTCTGAATCATTTTAACACAAATAGATTCAAAGTACTTCAAATTCAACAGCTAAATCATTCCCTTAAATACACGAATGGATACATCAAGTGGTATTTATCCACTAAGAGATCTTTATTGAGCCTCTAATACAATGAGTCTCAATAAGTCAAAGTCTTGCCATCAAGGATACCATCATTAATACCTATAATCCTGGTGTGGGGAGGGGGGCGGTTGGAGGGGTCCACATTAAATCAAGATGCCTGTTGTAATGTAATGTGATGATAATATTGAAGATAATCATATGCAAGATAACTCACAGTCCATAACCAACATAGGGAGCAGATTCTGTTGTTATGGCAGCCCAAGCTGACTAATCCAAATGGTTTTAAAAATACAGCCTTACTTTATGTGAAAATTTCATATTTTAAAATGCTCTGCATGTGAAGGGGGCAGTTAAAGGTGGAGGGATCGAGCAAAAAAGAAAAAGAACTCATGGACGTGGACAACAGTGTGGTGATTGTTGGGGGTGGGGGAATAGGTGGAGGTAGAAGAGGGTATAGGGGGATAAATGGCAATGGAAAAAATTACAATAAGAAATTAACTATTCAAAACAAATGTTAGCTGTGTGATTTTTGTAGAGGTTTGGAACAAGTCTCCCTAAAATATGTCACCCTAGAACACAGATTATTTTCAAGTAAACACAATTAAGACCCAAAAGTCTCAGACAGCAAGTTTTTATTTCACCCTTAGCTGCCTGAAAGATTTCTAGATAAAAGGCCAGGTCTAGGAGGAGCACGAGAAATAACTACAGAGAGTATGGGTTACACGTGGTAGGGGGAACTCCTTGGAGCTTAGATACTAAGGTCCTATTTGTGTCCCACTGTCTCTGCATGTCACAGCACACATTCGTTTTTCCATCTCCATGAGAAATGCCTTCCTCCCTGTTAAGTCGAAGGCTCCTACCCCTCGTCCTTAGTTCAGGATGACACATGAGCCCCATTTGCCTGAGTGTCTGTGGGCCCTCATATTCTTAGTGGTGCCCCCATCCTTAGGAAATTCAATTTGTTTTTGTCTCCTTTTAACCTGTCTTCTATTAATCTGATTGCTAGACCAGCCAAAGTACTTAGAAGGATAGAAGGTGGAATATTTCCTTCCCCCCAAGAATTTTAAGATGGCATCCACATCATTACCAACAATTCTAAACTTACTGAGCCTTGGTTCAGCTGTTCCCTGGACAAAGAATAAACATATTCCTAAAATGCTTATATTGAAAACAACCTTTGTTTAAATCACACCCAAGATTTCCCTGACCATTTAAGACAGAAAACTATTTTTTCTGAAAAGCTATGAGATTTTGACAGATGTAACCTGGATCCTTCCTATGAAAAACAGGAAGAAAGGAGAGACCCCTAGATTTATTTACATGTGGGTTTGAAATTTGGTGACATTTTTTCTGAGTTATTTTATCCAATATCCAGTAGATGACCCTGCTACCAATTCCATTCACAACAGATAAAAGAAAAATAAACCACTGACCCAGCTATCAGGTCAAAACTGGGAACAACCTAACATAAGAAAAATATTCTTTTTCAAAGTCTCTTTATTTTCCAAGCTAACAGCAGCATGAATGCTACTGCTGTGCAGCCACTCACTGGAGCTGTTGAAACATGAAACAGCTTTAGGAAAATACCAGTGGTTTTAATTATTTCTCCACTGGGAATCTTTGCCTTCATTGAAAAAGGTATATGAGTTGTTTAATGGCCAAATGGCAAAGTAAAAAGAATACAGAGAGCACCTCTACCAACATCCCCTTGTAGATTTCATGAAGCTTCAGCAAAATATGGTTTGATGATGGGCTGTATGACCTCTGAGAGGTTGGAAAGTTATTGTGAATCCCTACCTCTTCTTCCTGTGATATAAGCCGAGAAACTCAAGAACAGGAAGCCTTATATCTGAGCGTGACTCAGACATGTTTTTTTCTGATTCATCCATAGCTTTGCTTGGAAACCTGTACGTCATGGCCTTGGCGGGCCCCCAAGCTTCCTCCTATGCAGTCTGCTATTTTTCCTCTAGCTTACCCAAAATAGCTGGGCAGAGATTTAGTACAGTTGGTATGCCAGTGTTTATAGGCCAAAGTGTTGTCAGGGTTCTTTCTGTGGGCAAGCAGAGGTTCTTGCACACTGGCAAGAACAAAAGGAAAGGTGGTTTGGGCCTCCTGGTTCATTTCCTGGACAAGTTAGAGACCCAATTTCTCTCTTCCTAACAACCCCAGTGTTAGAAGACTTTTATCAGGTTTAACCTCCCTCTCTATCTTCTTTAATTTTTTGAAAAATCCTTCATTGCATTCTGAAACCCAAGTGCTTGGAATTATAGTATCATTAGTAATACATTTAAATGTACTTATTATCTAGGTTTTTACATAAGCAAAGCAAGTATAAAAATTTCTTTCCAGAGGATTTTCTGGTATATTATTTCTAGCTGTTTTATTTTAAAATGCAAAGTCCAACATTTGGGAAGGAAAAATGCAAAGGGTTAGGAAAATAGATCCTACCCTGAGATAAAAATGAGAAATAGATTTGCTAACTTTTACTATTCTGTCTAGAAGCCCTGTTTTTCCTCCCATAAAATATTTGCACCAGTTTTATAGAAATAGAGGGCTCCATTTTCCCATCAATCTCCTCTTCTCTATCAAATGTAACTCAATAAAATAAGAAGATGGTCCAGGTCTTTCTCATCTGTTATATTCTCCTGGTAAATCGCCACTCCCTTTACAATTCCCCAGCCATACCACTGCTGCTCCCTCAGGTCATGCTGCAGAATAAGATGTAAATTGGTGATTTCATCCTTTCAGCACCCAAGTGTAGATCAAGCATAGGTCTCTAACATGGAGGTAAAAAAAATAGAGAAACAAAATTACAGAATACAGTCAGGAAACCTTACCCGCTTTGAATCACTGACCCCTTCCTGCAGCTACAAGAAGAGCCGCTCATGGCTCTTCTGCAGCTATTTCTCCTGGCCAGGACAGGATTATGACCCTTGGATGCCCTAAGCATTCTACAGAGCTCCTATTCCTAACCCCAATACATCATTAGAAACAAAACCAATACCAAACCATGAACGATTGTTTTGTAGTTTTCAAAACTGCACCAAATACATATGTATGCAAATGTGAAATTTGGTCTGTCTAGATCTACTAATGTGTGCATGTATGTGTCTGTGTTTGCTTTGCTGGGCTCTTAAGCACTGGGGGTTTGAGCATCAATGTGCAACCTAGCCCTGTCTGAGGCTCATGGATTGGATGCTTGTCCTCCTGATTTTACATCTATATGAACTGACTCGACCTGACATGACTCATCCCTGCAGAGAATGTCCAAGGGAAACTGTAAAAAAAACTTAGAGAGGATCAAATATCAATATTTGTCTAGCTACCAATGTGTTAGCTTCTTGATAATAGGATGAAGGCACCAGGAACACTAGGTGTTTATATTTATTTTAAAAACACCACTGAAAGAGAGCTCTTCTTGGCAGAGTACACAAACATTTCTGTTGAACCTTTCATCCCCAGCACTTTTTAAGCATTACCTCATTAATCTTCAAAGCAGCCACATAAGGCAGGTAGAATTATCTGCTCTGCAATTTTAAATGCCCCACTTAATGCGAGTGGGAGAGTGTGCAGGGACAGCACCAGCAAGCCTGGCTCCTGACAGTTGGGCCACCATCCAGAGAGGAGGAGCCTCTCCAGGAGCTTCACCTCCCTGGTCTTCCCATCCTTTCCCAGCTCCCTGACCCCTTAGTTATCTCTTTTAGGGCTGTGTCTCATCTATAGGAGCTCCCCCATTTTCCCTTGCCCCCATCCAAAGTTGCTCATCTTTTTAGAATACCTCACCTTTGCCTACATGCTGAGGAACATTGAGTTAATTCAAGAAATGCCTTTGTGTTACACAGCCAGCATGCCCTACATGCTACCTTTCTATATATATATTTTGGCAGAGACCTTATGAAGATGATGTCTTATACAAATATAGTGAAAGGAATAATACTTGAAGCAAAAGGATCCAGTGAATGTCACTTAAACAGCATTAGACCACCTAATCATTGGATATGCCCAGTGAAAAGGTAAACTGGGTAGATTGGAATGAAGCTTAACTGCCTTTCATTCTTCTTTATCATCTAAAATAACTGGTATACGCATGCTCATGCATCTGTATGTGTGTATCCTTTAAGACATACCTTCTAGGTCTGTAGTTTTCTACTCTAACCTTCAATATATAAGTTCTCTGTGTTTTCCTTCACTTTTAGATTTTAGATATTAGTACATATTTTATGTGTTCTATTTATTATTTTGTAGAGAGATATTTATTGTTCTGTCATTCTGTTTTTAAGAAAACTGACTAACCCACAGCACATCTGGAATGATTAAAGGCACCAGAACTATTATTATATCCTTACCATACCACTTAGAAATACTAGTTTCAAGAACCAAAAGAAAGTTTTATTGGTTTGCATGTGACTGTCTATTCTAAAAGAATATGAATTTAGCATTATTAAATCTTTTTCATACTTATTGAGATTTTTCAATTAAAATGGTACATGTTTAATTACCTGACCAGTCAATATGGTTTGTGAAAGGCAGAACCTGCCTCCTAGTGTATTGGGAATACATGTTCCATCTAATCATTATTTAGTTTGTATCAGGAATTACATTAGCAGCTAATATTTAATCTATATAATGACACTCTGTTGACATTCCAAGTCTCTCTGAGCAATTGCATACAAAGACACCAGCTACTCCAGGAGGATCCCTCCAGGGGTAGTTGGAGAGAAAGTAAATCTTACATTAAGAAAAAAATCAAGTCCCAAAAATAGACATCTAGGAGAGGCGGAATAGCCTCTCTACTGTTCATAATGAATTGTATGTCTAAGATGAAATTTAAATTGGCTTCTATGTCTATATACAGATAAATGCAAATGTTTCCGCAGTGCCCCGCGCAGTACCTGCCACACAAAAATGCTCAGCAAAGTTTTGCGAATATAACAAGCAAGAAGAAAAACAATCTCATGTCAAATATTATTATTTTTTGGACTATGCTCCCATTTCATAATACCACAACCTTGGCTTTTTTCCATTAAAAAAATCATCAGCAGTTGGCAAAGTTTAATTATATTTTGGGAGGTATACAAAAACTTAAAATCTCTGCACATAAAACATGAGCCAAAAAAATCTAACTGCCTAAGTATGGCCATTCTCAACTGCCCTCCATTTGCTTCTTAAGCACCACTTAAATGTTCCCTTATTGCCAATTCCAGATATGTGCCTTAAATAAGTAATAAGATAATTAGCCCTGAAGTATACACACTCAACAAGCCAACTATTAAAATAATACAAGATCTTCAGGAAAAAAATAATACGTTATAAAAAGAAATCATGAAAACTCAGGAGAAAGTGAAATAAGCTGGCTGCAGGGCAAGACTGAATCAGACAAGTTTGTATTGTGGTCTCCATGATTCCACTTCAGCACGGACATTTCTGGACGGAGAAGGGATTGTCACGGAGATCAGGAGATCAGGAGATCAGAGATCGGGCTGACATGTAAACTAAGTAGCTATGTGAGCCTGAACACGTGATGGTCTCCAGTCTGAGCTTTTTGTTTTGCTTTTTCTTTTTTACTTGCACACTGCAGACACTCAATAAATATTTGACCCAACTTCCCTCATCTGTAAAAATGTTCATCTCCAAATTTTTTTTCTAGGACTAGTGTGCAGTGATTCCAAGATCTTAGTCATAGAATAGGAGACTAACTGCAATTACAAGGGGGAAAATATGAAAAAAAACTGCTGCTTTCTGAAATTTATCATCAACCCTCTCACTAGAGCCATCCCAGAGTCAAAATGAAGGCTTCCCATTTTCTCTAGTGTTTAAATATCTAGAACGTTATTTCTCACTGAAAATTACTGTTTTAATTTTAAGAAATCACAGGGGCCCATTTTCCTATCTTTACTTTAGATAGATCCACGAGAGCAAGAGCTGGAAGCCTGACATCATCTAGCCATCAGCAGGATAGGTTGAGCTAGCTTGTGTCCTTAACCTCAGTCTCTCACATCCAAGGGACATGTCTAGACCAGCATCACTAAAGCAATCACACTGAGACCTTGGAAAAGTCCAGTTGACTCAGATGAACAAGAATGACTAGGACTAGCCACCACCTAGAACCAATTAGGCCTGACCATTCAGTAAATACTTTTTGTCCTCCTCCTCTGTTCCTTGGTGCTAGCCTGGCTGACATTCAGCCATCTCTATTACTCAATGGCAGATCTAATCAAATTATGTACAACACACACTTCAACTAGCTTTTTTACAAGAAAACAAAGGGCAATATATTGTATGGGCCCTGGTATTAGAAAGATCTGATTTAATCTCACCTTGCGTTAATTAACTTGTATGAACTTGGTGATTTATTTATCTCTGAGATTCTTATCTGTAAAATGGAGGTGTTAATATTGCCTAGTCTGTAGTTCATTGGACAGCTTTAGAGATTGAGATAACGGTATGTAAAACATTTAGAAGAGCACATGGTGAGTTCATTGCTGTCATTCTCATTGCTATTGTAATAGAGGTGACCTCAGCCTACAGGGATTGTGAGGTCACATCCACAAAATCACCTGCAGTTTTACTGGGATGTCTCCCTTGATAATGCCAAGTGCCTCAAATGTTTCCCTGGGAATTCCCAAGGGAATGTTGCCTGTGCTCCTGATCAAGTGAAGTCTACTACAGTGGGCATCCATCATGTTCTTCCTCTCCTGCTGAAGGCCCTGAGTTACATCCAAGGTCCACAGCTTGAAGAGAGCACTGGTAATAATGCTCACTTCTGAACCTACAATGTTGCCTTCTGATGTTCGCAAAGCCCCAGTGCACTGACGTCCCAGTGATATCACATTCCAGCACCTGGAGCAGGGTAACTGAGTACCACCCATTCATGGTTTCTGTAAGAACAGTTTTTGCTGCTAGTTTATGGAGTGCTACCCTCCATACAGTTCAACTATGGGTCCCTGCACTAAGCCAAAGCAGCTATTTCTTAAAGAAACTATAGGCTACCCTTCATTCCCACTCCCCTTCAAAGCTCCTTTCACCAATCCCCCCACCTCAAATCTGCATGGCAATAAACCCTTATAATGATGATTAATAGAATACATCATAGTTTAGTGGTTACCATAAGCAAGAGATCTGAGCCAGACTACTTGGGTTTAATGGGGAAGTGGTGGCTCTCTGCCCCAGTTTTTTTGCTTTGTTTTTCAGCGATAAAATTGATACAATAATAGAACCTAATTCACACAGAAATTTTGGGAGCCTAAGTGAAATGAAGTTTCTGAAACACTTAGCATGGTGCCACTACCAAGAATTGGCACGGTAAATGGTAGTGATGGACATTCGCTTTCACTCCATTTCTGGTAGCTACACGTTATCAGTTGCATGTCTGTGTGTTCCCCAAATTAACATTTTGAAATCTAACTCCCAATGTGATGAAATTTAGAGGTAGGGGCTTTAGGAGATAATTAGCTCATGAGAATGGAGCCCTCATGAATGGAATTATGCCCAGAGAGCTAGCCCACCGTCTTTTCACTGTGAGAAGACAAGTCAGCTGTCTGTAACCTGGAAAAAAGCTCTTGCTAAAACCCAAACTTTCCAGTCTCCAGAATTTTGAGAAATAAATATATGTTGTAGAAGCCATGCAGCCTGTGGTAATTTGTTATAGAAACACAAATTGACTGAGACTCTACTGCTTAATTTTAAACAAAACTGAGACTTCTACAATCTAACAGAAGCACAATGTTTCTGTTCCTACAGTTGTTTTCCTTTTAATGGTTACTGTGGGCTCAATAGTTATTGGGATAAGAACCCTTAAATTATGAGAAAATGATATGGAACTTAGTTTTACAAAACCAACAATTGATGATGTGTTATATACGGTTGAGACATCGGTTTATAAAAGGTGAATTCTTCATTTTATATAAACTTGCCACCCAAACAGATTAGTTGAAGACTATATGACACATTAATTTAATTATTGTTTTAGAATCATTGCTCCACAGAATTACTCCCATAATGAAAAAGCAAAACATAAAATGTGTTCTCATATGTACATGTTAAAGCACTCAAACCATGGTAATAGCATGCATATCACCTAATAATATGAATCATTATTTAACACTTGTAGTTGATTTTAATCCTCATTATAATCATGTAAAGAAAGTACAGATATTGTCTCTACGTTATGGATAAGGAGACT
Source organism: Anoura caudifer (assembly GCA_004027475.1). Lineage (NCBI taxonomy): Eukaryota > Metazoa > Chordata > Mammalia > Chiroptera > Phyllostomidae > Anoura > Anoura caudifer. The sequence goes on along the minus strand of PVKU01003056.1, from coordinate 145,065 downwards.
GGAGCTCAGAAAAGGTAGGTAAATTGTACAAGTCACAAAGGTGATAACTGTGAAACCAGCACTTCACCTAAGACTTTCTAAATCCTATACCAATGCTTGCTTACTCTGATACAGTTGGTTTAAAGTGTTTGCTTTGATTAATTTTGCTGCATATGCATTTTGGTATGCCAATCCATCCCCTTCAATTCTGCCCAATTCACTTACTGAACACTTGAAGGGAATCCATGCCACCATGTGTCACAGTATGATGCCAGGTATCATCAGGGTTCTTTATCCTTCTCTGACTTCTTGTGATTTTCCCTCCTGGGAAAGATTACAAGCAAAGGGAATCCAGAAAGCAATTTGGGAGTCACCATGAATCACCATCAAAGACTGGCTTCACTGGGTTTTCTGAGGTTCTGAAGGACCTATAAGAAAACATAAAATCAAGGATGAGAGCAAAGGCAGAACCTCACAGATGGTGCCCTCTTCCTTCTTCTAAGATTTACTAGACCGGTAAAGCTCTCAACTATATTTGCACCTTAGAAATACCTGAGGAGCTTTACAAAATTCCAAAGTCTGATCCCCACATAGGCCAATTAAGTCGGAATCTCCAGAAGAGGGGCCAGAATACAGATACTAGCTTGTATGGGTACTAGCTGCTATCATTGTGCAGCCACAGGTTGAGAGCCAGTGCAGTGAAGCAACCACCACATCTGAAGGGCAAGGGTAGGGGAGCGAATTGTGCTGTGCCAGGTCCAGTGGAAAAACTGGAATCTGGGTCAAGAGACAGCCAGATCCAGACTCCTCATACCATCCCTGGCAGCAAATGCAAAAATAGAATAATACAGGGAACATTCCTTACTTCTCTCGCAGATTAAGCTCTCCATTCCTTTACGTCTCTTAAACTGTTTCTACGCAATAAAGATTACCCTATTCCTATTTTTTTTATTGTACCTTCAGTGATTATCATGTTAATATTGTTAGGGCTCTATTGGTTTGTTTGTTAGGGTGATAGGTTGATTACCAAAAAAAGTAAGGAGGGGATCATTCAAAATGTATCCTTCAGAAAAGAATCTGGAAATGTAAAGCCTAACAATTTTATCCCTTTAACATACTTTTCTACTCTCTAAAATTTCTTTTAGACCTGGATTATTTTGTGAGCTAAAATCAAACAGCAGACTTAATTATAGCTATTGAAGGTTAACAAAATAAACATAACAAGAAAAATAAACATATATGAGAAAATAAATTTATATGTGATTAAAAATCCTGTTTGCCCTTGATTTATAGGGCTAAAATACTTTTCAAAGTGAATTTATTTTTATGTGTTTGCAGTATATTTCAAATGAATATGTAATCTTTTTGCCACTATTCTGAACTTGTCTCATCTGCTCTGATATAAACACAACTTATAGATTCAAGGATTTCCATAGGAAATCTTTAATTCAATCAACAGACAAAGAAATCAGTCTTGAAATACATCTGATGACATGATAGACTGGTAAAGTCAAATCTCTCCAGAAGCAAAAATTAACTATGATTACTTGATGTAAGACATCACTCAAACCAATCAAATGTTATTTTGGGAAATCATAAATTTATATCCAGCGTCAGTTTGTCACTCATTAAGTTCTTATAAGAATGATTAGGAAATTATCTTAATAAGTAAACGTTAGTCTTAACCTCTTCTTAGTTTGATGGATTAAAAATATAAGTTTATATCAACTAATTGAGTCGTGCTAAAAGTCTCAGCCTTCTTGAAGAGTTATTTATTCTAGTTATTAATACATTTTATTCAGGACTGATGAGGAAATTCTTGCATTGCTCCATTCTGCAACAAATCTACCTACCATATGTTAGCAAAGCTTTCAAACTATGGTTTTATAATCAATATTAATAAATATGTATTGGTTACCTACCATGTTCCAGGCACTGTGCGAGGTGCTAGAAGTAAATGAAAACCTCATTATGTAAAACTGTTCCCATACACAAAACTGCAGACTGCATTCTAGCCAAGGTGCTGTTTTAGTGACTGACATGAATCACCACCCTGGCAGTCAACCGTCACCTCAGGCAAAGCTGCTTAAAAGGGAGCTACTGATCCTGCAGCAGTATTTTGCTTGTCACTTCTTTGAAAGATGCTTACTTTGAAGGTCTCCACGGAGTGGAAGAGAGGAAGCGGAATGTAACCTATACACTGATGAAGGGAGAGGTGTTAGAGCCACAAGTAAAGCATTCTGTCAGTAACTCAGAGTGATCACAGAGGAAGTAAACGGTAAAGAAAATACAAAAAAGATTCCATGAACTTGATGACAAGAGTCCATTTCTTCTCCAATAAACATATTTTAAAGCACTGTAACAAGAATGGAAATGAAGTTTCCCTCTTGCTCCTTGCTACCCAAAAAGATCTAATCAACAGAGCCTCTCCAGAATCCTTAAGGTACCACAATGAATAGTTCTTGTAATGTCTATTTTTCAATGAAAAGTATGCATTCCTTAGATTTGCTTCCAAACCCCTAACATAAATGTCAGTACTCCCTTCCACCCTTGCTGAAGAAATGAAACTGAATTATTATTTATCAATTCCCAGAACTGATCCCTAACCTCATTTTTCTTTTTTATCAGCTTTATTGACACATAAAAATGTACATATTTAAGGTGTACAACATGATGTTTTATATACATATTCATTTTGAAGTGATTACATTTTGAAATGATTAATGAAGCTAATTAAAATATCCATCTCCTCTCATAGTTACCTTTTTTCTTGTCTTGTATGTGTTGAGAACACTTAAGACCCACTTTTTTTAGCAATTTTCAAGTGCAGAATAAATTTTATTAACTACAGTCACTATGGAGTACATTAAATCTCCAGAACTTATTCATCTTATATCTGAAAGTTTGTAACCTTTGACCTTTTCCCCCTTTTCCCTCACCTCACCCTTCAGCCCTTAGTAGCCACCATTCTGTTCCTATGAATTTTACCTTTTTAGATATCACATATGAGTAACATCATGCAATATATGTCTTTTTGTGTCTGGCTTATTTCACTTACATTAATGTTTTCCAGGTTCATTCATATAGTCACAAATGGCAGGATTTCCTTCCTTATTAAGGATGAATGATACTCCAGTGTGTGTGTATGTGTGTGTGTATATGTGTGTGCTCTTTGTGTGTGTATCCTAAATGTCCACTGACAGATGATAAATGGATAAAGAAAATGTGAGAGATATATAGATATATACATCAGTTTCATTTGAGACCTAAGAAGATACTAATTATAATATCTTGCCTTTAATGACTGGTTAATTATACAACAGCTGGTACGAAATTCTACTAATTCAGTACAGTTATACACTTAAAAATAACTAAAGCTAGGTGTGGTGATTTTAAAACATGGCACCAAATTCCTTGACATTCCCCACATGGGTGGAGGGGGGTGTCTACCTGTCCTCCACTTGAACAGGGGAAAGCTTGTGACTAGTAGAGCATTGAATTCCCAGCTTAGGTCAGACTAGGTCATGCCCCTTCCATTTCATTCCCTGGGGATGCTCACATTGGGGTAAGCCAAGTACCATATAGAAAGTTTGACCCTTCTGAGTCCTCTATGGTGAAGTGGACATGTGTGGGTACTCGAATCAGGCAGCCCAGCTAGTGTCCCATCCAGTGCCCAGCAGCAACTGACAGGAGCCTTGGGTGTGCAGCCCAGTCAGACCTTCAGAGGCCACAGCCCTGACTGATATTGAGCTATAACTGCATGAGAAACCCCAAGTGAAAACTGTCCAATCAAGCACATCCCGAATTTCTAAACCAGAAAACTAATAGTAAAATCACATAGTTGTGTTGTTACATTTCTAGGTTTGGAATCAACTTATTACAAAGCAACAGAAATTCATATACCAGGAAATGTAAAACTTTTCTTATCACATAGTGCTTCACCTGTATGGTTATGACTCTATTTTCCATGTGGTCAGAAAATTATCCACCTAAAATGGAGTCAAAGAAAACATGCATTGGCTTTTATTTATATAACAAGAGAGTTAAAACTGGGAGGCATTGTAGATTTCAGTCTCCCGAAAATGCAGCCTATGGAGGTAGTGGCTTATCAGGAGCACTGACTTACAGCAGGGTTGGTCAAACTACGGGCCTGCAGACCAACCCAGCCCACTGCCTGTTTTAAATAAATCAAAATAAAATAAAATAAAATAAAATAAAATAAAATAAAATTCCTGCAAAGCCTAATGTATTTACTAGCTTACCCTTTACCAAAAAAGTTTACCAACTTCTGAGTTAGAGAATGGCAAACTGACTCATGCATGTACATCTTCTGATTCTTACTCAAGTATTCTTTTCTCATGTGCTATCTGACAAGAATACAATTTTTCATTAATATCAGCATATTTTAATGAGCCCATTTTGTAATCCTTTTAATTTATATCACTGCTTCTTAAGTTTTGTAAGGACTTCTCTCTTTTTGCTTTTTGGGGATATTTTATATTCATTTTTTTGGTCTTTTGGTTTTGCTCTCAAAAAGGGAGGGTGTTAGTCACAGGAGCGTAAATATACATTATTTAATTTTCTGTGATGCCATCAGTAAAAGAAAAGAAAAGAAAATTAATATTTAGGTTAGGGGTCAGCAATTTTTTTCTCTATGCCAGAATATTTTTCACTTTGCAAAAACCATAGAGTGTGTGCCCAAATTACTCACCTGTGCTGTTTAACCCCAAAGCAGCCATAGATAAGACTTAACAAATGGGCATGACTGTGTCCAATAAGACTTTATTTACAAAATCAAGTGGTGGGCAAGTGTTAGCCTGTGCTCCTAGTTTGCCAACCCATCTCAAATAATTTTTGGACATACGCATGCACAAGGATGTATGCTGTTACTTACAATAAGATTGTAGTTAGAAATTCTACACATAAAAGTAAGGTCATATCAAAATGAGGCTCACATAACAACAATATTTTACCTGCATATTACATTTCTCACTATAAAATAATATTTAATAACCAAGTTGCAAATCATATTGAATTACAGTTGAGTCAGTATTATTAAAAGACCTTATGAGCTAATACAGTCTTATTACATCTCAAAATTCTTACCGTTTTACAGCTGATTTATTTTTCCAAGAAATAAAAGGAGGCCATTCTTGATTTCAGTAGCCCCTCTAAAACAGTTACCTCTCAGGTGTAGAATACTAAAACTGTGTTGTTTTTTACTCTGTTGTCAAAATTTCCTAAACACAGTATTCTCAGACTGAGATTTTTTCCTTCTAGCTTTCAGATCTCCTGAAGTTCTCCCAAAAGAAAAAAAATTAAAAAGGCTTATTTTTACCAGTTAGAAGACATTCACTTTCAAAGGGAGAGACTTTCTAACCCCTTCCATAGGGCTTTACACTACCACAAATTTCTGGGACATGCTGTCAGCTGCATAAAGGACAGATGCCGCCCAAATCCTAATCACTGCAGGTCAAAGTGGATAGGGCAAGGAAGACCGTGATGCAGTCTCCGCTGCACAGAGCTGAAGATGATATTAAAAAGTAGACATTTGGAAACAAAGTATGCTTTATTTTTCAACTTAAAATAAATGCCTACTTAACAAAAACTAAAATAAAATGTTTCCAGTGCTACAAGCAAATAAGTAGATTTTCCAGAGATTCAAAAAGAAGAGTGCCTCTGTGCCTAAAATAGATGTAGATTTCAGAGATTTAAAAATGCACTAAGGTAAGCAACTAATCAATTAGAAATTCATAGAAATGTTGATTATATAAATATATAAATGTGTATATGTAGTAACAATTATAAAACACAGAATAGCAACATTATAATACCACTTTCAACCATTTTAATGTAAAGAATAGGAAATTTTTAAGTTTTGCTTTTAAAGTTCATAGAATTATCCACATGTAAAAAATCCAAAATTGCTGTGAAGTGTAAAAATTATTCTTTTTTCCACTTACAGAGAAGTCAAATTTGCTGTGCAAATTTTCTTCAAACTTTTTGAAAAAAGAATTATCCAGAAAGGAAAGTCTCTGAAGCTACATGTAAAACTTCAGGAAGAAGAGAAAACTCCTCTTATCCATCCCTTATCTCCCCTTATCTATCTAAAGACAGATCTTCCAAAAGTATCTCAATTGTAATAAATCTCTTTGCCAGGAATTTCTTCAACCAGGGAAGACTGATTCATCGCAGGAGAGAAAGCTGGAAGTCCACACCACACGCAAACTCTCACAAACAATCATATCTCCCAACTATTTTTCTAAGATCCTATTCATCTTTCCCAAAAATCATTTACTTCCACCCAAGTAGTCTACATTCTCCCTCCCCTTTCCTTATTAAGATGGTATATAAGCTTTCAAAACTTGACTTTTTGGGAGGTATTTACTTTTTTTGCAGTGATGACCCTTGAACATAATTTAAAAATTAATAAACTTGTATAGCTTTCTTCTTAGTAATCTGTCTACTGCCCATTATTTCTTCGAGCCAGCTATCAGATCCAAAAGGGTAGAGGGTATGTCCTTCCTCCCCTGCACAGTCTCCTCCCAGCACCACCTCACCCCTGCCAGGCAGACTGCCCAACACAGCTGTGTAAGAGCAAATGTCAAAAGAGAAAGAAAATGACCTTTAATGTATTGAGCAGGATGATAATTTCTTGATAGGTTGTAGTGTAATAGCACTTTTATTTAATGGTAAGCATTTCAATATCATATTAATATTAAGAAGTCTTTGCCAGAAAAATGATAATAGTAATGATATAGAGGGATCCCCCCCCCCCAGGATGCATGCCGTCTATCAACAGCAAAGTAAGCTGTGTCCCTATGGCTTTCTGGGCTTATGCACAGTGTGCTGCCAGTTCTCTGTGACTCTCAGCCCAGGCACCCAGTGCCTATCATGCCCCAGCTCAGTAAGGGCAGGGACTTTGGCCCTTGCCTCCACCAGGCCCAGACCCCACCTTCCAAACCAGAGGATGCTATAGCAACAGTTACCCTGCTCAGCCACCACAACTGGTCCACAGCCAACTGGGCTGAAGCTTCCCAGCACCACACCCAATATGGCTTACAAGGACCTTTGTCTCCCGTGCATTTGATCATCGAAACAGCACTGTATGCACCCCCAGAGAAATGTAATTTTTGTCTCCATGTCAAGTAATTTGATGTGTGGTAATCGGAGGGAGACACAAATTTTGAAATGGAGCTTTATGTTGTGACTAACATTAATTTAAATACCCTACATCAAAGAGCTGGGCTGTTCTTCCAAACTGCTTTAAAACCCACCACAAGCTTTCGTTGTTTCAGAAACCCACAGTACAATCTGCAATGAATTACAGATTTGGAGCAGCAAATCTTATCTATATTTTCTTGTGCATTCCAAACCCCCCCAAAATACTGATCGGAGACAGTGCCCACTTTCCAACACTAGTGCCACAGTTTGCTGCAAGTTGAGGGGAAAAAGATTGAAAGTAACAGATGTTTGGGTTGCCTAGTCTTGTTATATTCAAGATGTCATTAACAATGCAAAGTTTTAAATTAGAAATGTACTATAGTTCTATTGTTCCCTATGGAAATTTCTAACTAAAACCAGAGTCGGAGAATTCATTTTCAAACAAAAGTTTTAACTCTAGTTTTAAGAAGAGGAAAAAATACATATATGTATGTATAACTCTGTATAAGAGGATATATATATATATATTCTCTTAGAAGGGAAGAAAATGCAATGTGATGTGCCCCCCTCCAGTCAGCCCCACAGTGGGAACAGGATTCAATGGGTGGTAACTGTCCTCTTGCAGACTTGGTGACTCCATGGGGTTTGCTCTCTGGGCTCCTGCTGTCCAAAAGGGAAGCTGTAGGGGATGCTCACAGCCTCGCTCCAGTGACAATGTTTTGTGGGTCTGGTCCCACCATGCTTGGGATAGCTCCACGTGAGGTATTGCTTCAAAGACAGGAGATCTTCAGAAGCCCCTCCAGAAGGCTTGTCTGCATCAACTCTGCCTCCATACTGCTTGTCCCCTGCTAGGTTGTGCATGCCCAGAAAAGAAAGTTATTAGCTCCCTCCTGGACTCAAAGGGAAGAGTGAGCAGAGTCCGTTGTTTGCTCTCAAATCTGCATCCCCAGTGGCTGTTGGTTCACATAATGACTTACTTCAAAGGGACAGGAACACAGGGCTTAAATTATACAGAATTTCAGAAAAGCTCACATCCAGGGCTTTTTTGGCTGAGGATGAACCAACAATTGAAACTGGTAATGTAGAGCTAGTTTTATTTAAATGTAAATTTATAGGAAGAAGTTAATATCTTTTTGTTGTTACGTTCCTAAAATACTTTTATCCCTTTATCCCAATTCTTCCATGAAACCACACCTGATTAGTCTATATCCACACAATGATCTCTCCATTCTCTGGATCCTCAAAAATACATATAGTATCTGCTGACAACTAAGCACTTTATTGTATACCAAACTATATTAGTTTCTGTATTATATTTTTAATATTAATTTTAAGTGTCTCAAGAAGAGATAGACAGTCTTACACCTACTCTCAAAATCTATCACGGGGATAGTGGGAATAGCAATCCAAAAGAACCATTTGGCATAAGTCTCATAATTCAAAATAAGAGTCAAATTAAGATTATACTCAAATAGCTAGACTTTCATGGCTATACTGGCAAGAGTTTTGTTTTTAAAGCATTTTACCCAACAATTTTAACTTCTTCACATGTATGAAGAAGTTCCTTCCTTGGTATTACTTTATTTTCTATGATCCTTTCTTGGTATTACTTTATTTTTTAATATCCCAGGAGTATCAGAAGAAGAAGGAGAAGGAGGAGAAGGTGGAGGTGGACGTGGAGGTAGAGGTGGAGGAGAATGGGAGGCTTGGTGTACTTAACATTTTCTGTAGTGTCTGGCGCCATGTTACAAAGAATCTGTGCAGAAAATGATCCCTGGTGGTGAATGACATTCTGCAGGTGGAAGAGAGAAGTGCAAAACTGGGATGACACTTGGCTATGACCCAACCAATAAGTCAGAGACCCGGGGCAAATGAAAAGGACCCTAGTTTGACTTGCCAGAGCCCACCTCCAAAGCAGTGTGTCCTCCTTCCTTCTGTACATTGGTATTAAAAGAAGGGGAATGCCTTTTTCTTTTAATAAAGAGGTACCATTTAAGAGTATCTCATTAAATGGAGGTGAGGTGGCCCTTCTACACTAGTAAAATCCAGAGACAGCAACTCTGCTTAACCAGTTGTAAAAGCCACACAGGAAACTGTCATGCACAACCTCAGGGATGTAAAAACGCCAGATTTCCAATCAAGGTCATCCCTAGAAGTAATCTTTGGGAAGCAGGAGTAGAGTGCAATTGTAGTCTTCAAGTTCTCACATACCCTTCAGAGAAAGACTGAAGCAATGTTTGAGAATAGTAAAGAAAAACAAATTAATCATGAGTTTACTCTGTGAGTTCATTTTATGAAGAGACTTGGGACAGCTAGTAACCTTCTGGTGATGCCTCCAAACTGCCCTTATCTCCTAAGCACCTGTTTCTGCCTCAATCTCGATTTCAGCTGATGTGGTAATCATTAGTCCTGTTCGCCAAATCTTCCTGGCCCTCCGCCTTCTGGAGCTATGTAGAATGGCATTCCCTCACTCTTTTTTGCTGTTAGGCATACTCATGTCCTGTTCTGGCCAAAGAACTGTGAGCGGTATGAGAACCAGTGAACAATCCACCACTTCTCCCCTGTACTGCCTTTCCCATCATGGACCACGAAAACATAGCGGTGGAGTCTCCCTCTCTCTAGGCCTTGAGTCAGAATGGGCAGAGCTCCTCAACTGACCGATGGGGACTATTTGCCATGAGCAAGAAATAGCCTTTATTATTTTAAGCCACTAAAATTTTGGCATTGAGTCTCACTACAGTATAACCTACCTTATTTTGATTAATAAGAGCAGGGAAGGACTTACAATGCTTAATCCACTGCCCCAAACTAAAGTACCTTTGGGGTTACACTGTTATACGCCAAGGGGTTGATGCCAAGGGATTGTAGAAGCTGCAGGATAAGAGAGGCCCATAGTATCAGAGCAACCACTGGACTAGTTAATCTTAAATGTTATGTTTATACTTGAAAGTTGCCAAGGGAGTAGATCTTAAATGTTCTCACTACAAAAAAGAAATACTAATTGTATGACATGATGGAGGTGTTAACTAACATTATGGTAGTAATCATTTTGTAATATATAAATTCATCAAATCAAGACATCATACACCTTAAGCTTATACAATGTTATATGTCAATTTTATCTCAGTAAAGCTGGAAAACATAAAGTGAGTTTCTTGAGGAAAAAAATAAAATAATTTTATAAAGACAAACCTACATAGATGGGTGCAAAGTGCCATACATTTTTAAGTGAAAATAGAAAATGTCAAAGAATTTTGTAATCATAGGTTTAGAAGATAAAACAGGAATTAGAGCAGAAAAGGAACCTTTGCGAGGAGCAGCCTCCGTGAACAGAAGAGGAACCTGTGCCACAGAGAATCTCCATGACCTATCCAATGGCCCCAGTGACTGCATGCAATCCAGGCTGGCTGACTCCAGGCCCAGTACTCTGCCGTCACGCCTGAGTTTGTAGAATAATAATTTTCCTAGTGTTCTCAACAACACCAGGGAAAAGAGAAATCCTCCTGCAAGCAGCCATCTTGTCTTCAGTGTTCACTTAGAATGATTCCTCAGGTTTGTCGCAGTTGTGTGGATTCACCCTACTTACTGTCAAACCTTCACTGGTTCATAAAGAGAGATATCTAACATCGTTTCCCTTTATTTCCCAATTCTTCACCTCATCTATGTGGAAAGATAAAAATAGACAAAAAAAATTGCCTCACCTCCCATATGCCTCCAAAATTTTCCAGCTTTTGACCTTTATAATCTAAATAATTATCTCCACTATGAAGTTATTAAATAATATAATGAGCTATTTTAAAAAGCATGCCTCAGAGAAGGTTCCCCAATGCTAAACAACCTCTTTTAATAGCTGCTTTTGGAAGCAGGCAGTGCTTGAGTAAATCAGCTTCTGCAGCCAGTTTAGTATCAGATCATTCTTAAAGCATTATCTTAGGTAAGGTTTAGAAGTAACATTTACGTTTTCTTTTTTAAGTTGGAACTTAGTTTCTTTCAGACTCATTTGGAATTTTATGAACCTAAATTTTCAAGTGGTAAAATTCAAAGCAACCAGATTCTTTTAGAAAAAGTGAATAAAGAAAAAGACTAAAAGTCATGAGCACCCCATCTTTCAGTGCTAATAATTCATCTTTAAGATAACTTAATCTAAAACTCTGGAAGCAAGCTAGCCAACATTCATTGTATCTATAAAATCAGCCTACAAAAACTTAAGGTCAAGAGCTTATACAAGTCAATATGCAAATTTTCCCTCTTGTAAGCGGGGCCAGTTTCTACTGCAGACATATTGAATATTTGGCAATGTGAGAGGCTCTAAGCCATGCCCTTCAATGCCAGGACCATCAGCCTGGGTTCTTGCTCACCTGTTTTGTTTTTAATGGACATCGCTCACAAAAGAGGAATTCCTTGTGCTTTTATAATGTCCCTGCTCATTTTTAGAGAACAAGGCCTTAACCAATCAACTTTTGTTTTCATGTCTTCTCAGTAAAACAAAGTTTTCCTGAGATATTCTTTAGATGAAACTGCTTTTTAAAACAGTGAGGGCCACCCCAAGTCAGATTTTAGTTATTCCATTGTCATTGCAGCTGCAAAAGGAAAGTTTGTAAGAAATTTCCAAAAGCTCCCAAACTAAATGCCACAGGATGGTCCCCATTCTACCTGTCCAAATTCCGCCCCCCACTCGTCCTTGCCAACATCTTCTCTGTCAGAGCCTTCTCCTCAGCAGCATTTGATTTTATTTTCAAGCTTTCCCTCATATTATTTTAACACATGCACACACCCAAAGTGTGGGCTGCAAAACATCTTCTCCCTGCCCATCTGTGTCCTGCCCAAACATCAAAGCCGCATCCAAGTTCCAAAGCCTCCTGGGGCACTTTCCAGGTTAAATTCACCCTCAATCATAATCCAATTATATAAATTCTGACACGAGTTGCTGTGCTCACCATTCATTTGGATGTTTAGTCTTATTTTTGCTTTGCATCATCATGTAATTGCTTCATTGCATATGATTTGTCCAAAAGATCATGGTGAGGACCCAGGAATTCTACTTCTGGGGATTCATCCAAAGAAATCCAAAGCACTAACTAAAAAGAATACATGTGCCCCTATGTTCACTGCAGCATTATTTACAATAGCCAAAATATGGAAGCAACCCATGTAGCCATCAATAGGCCATCTATGTGACACATGTAATAGAATAGTACTCAGTCTTAAAAAAAAAGAATGAAATTTTACCATTTGGATAGACCTAGAGAGTATTTGTGCTAAGTAACATGAGTCAGTCAGAGAAAGACAAATACCATATGATTTCACTTCTACGTAGAATCTAAAAAAATAAAAAATAAATGAGAAACAAAATTGAAACAGACACATGGACACAGAGAGCAGAATGGTGGTAACCAGAGGGGAGGAGGTTTGGTAACTAGGAGGAAAAGGTGAAGGGACTAAGATGTACAAATTGGTAGTTACAAAATAGTCATGGAGATGTAAAGTACAGCATAAGGGATATAGTCTATAATAATGTAATAACTATGTATGGTGCCAACTGGGTACTGGAAACACTGGGGTGGGAACACTATGGAAAGTTATGATTGTCTAACCACTATGCCACACACCTGAAACCAAAACAAAATAATATTGAAAGTAAACTGTAATTGAAAATTTAAAATTAAATTTCTCAAAAGGAAAATCATGGAAAGGAGAAAAATATTTGATATAAACTAAAGAATGAAATACATCAAGAAAAGTCTACTTAGCAAATAAGAACATCATATCTTTCCCAATTCTTAGATCATCAACTTTCAGAAACTTTCCTTGGTCTAATCTACAAAAACCCAAGAGGAAAGAAGTCTCCTAGAGATGACTCAAACGCCTAAGGAAAGTTCCTCAAGACAGTGGGAAGTCCACTAGCCAAAGCTGGCTGTCAGAGGAGTCATGTGTCTCCCAGGAACGAGTCTGCCTTTCTATCCCTGCCTGGCTGAATTACTGGCCAGAAAGCGTGGCCTTCGTACAAATATAGCAATAGATCCCAGAGTACAATGGCTAGGAAACTTGGTCACTTACAGCCCCTGTTCCTGGAGGTCTGTTCAGTCCATAACCAGCTATTTGACTGGTGATAGTGCATGCGGGACACCATTGTTCACACTAGCATCTGTTCAGATGTCTCCTTCTAGCCATTTGCAGTTGATGTTTTAATTATTGCTGAACATCTTGATAGGAAAGACTTGCTAATCAAGAGTGAAAAGAAAGGAAAGTCAAACCTTCTAGGATCACTAGAGCAGTGAGTGAAATAAAACCAGCAGACTTCAGAGAGTGCCCAAATGAAGAAACCCTTTCACCAATATAATGGCTTCTCCTGGAACTGGCTCCGGCTATGCTGCTTAGAACTCCAGCTCGGGACACTTGGGAACGTCACCAACTTCTGTCACACAGTAACTGCCAGCTCCCTTTTCAAACTTGTAACTAACTGCCCCATTAGAGACCCATTATTACCCACCACGGAACTTCTAAGAGAAAATTGAATCAAATAAATTATTAGCAATTTCATAATAAACTTCAAGTCATCTTCCATACATTTTCCTCAAACTGCCAGAGTAATTTATATATTAAACATTTAGATAGTACCATTCTTTCTTGTCAAGTCTCCCTCATGAGGGATTTAGTAAGAAGAGACCATTATATTCAGGAGAGGCAACTTAAGAAAGGCCTCAAGGCAGACCCTGAGCTGGACGACTTCTCTAAGTCCTGCCAGCTCTGTGATTGTATGATTTCAGATGAAGAACCTGATAGCACATTGAGAAACTTTCCCCGAAGAGAAGAGGAAGTCAGTGGAAAAGCCAGCCTCAGAGAATGCCTCACTTTCTCGGGCTACCTCCTAAACCATGAAATATATTTTGGAACCATAGATGTAGCCCCTTTATTCAGAACTTCTTTTGGAAGAAGCAGACATTAGAAGACAGTATTTGTTTGCATTTGTAAACATTCCAAAACCAGCCTACAGAAGGACAAGTGAGCCTTAAGAGATACTGAGATTTTTGGTCTTGGTCCTGCACAGAATTTCAAGCATGACCAGCAGTTATGTTTCCAGTAACAGTGTGGACCAAAGTTTATTCCTCCTTTGTATCTTACAGTGTGTTCAGACTTGTCAGCCCAAAACAGAAGAAATATTGACACAGTGGTTTCCAAAAAAGTTACGGTCAAATTGGCCTAGAACACTGGGGATACCAGAAATGTGTTCTTCACTCAAATCCATATGATGTTTGTTGCTCTAACATAAAAATGACTGTACATTCTTTCCATTTTCTGCTTACCCAATGTAGAATACAGAAATGTTACTAACTTCATAGAGTGCACGTGAATACACACACACACACTCATGCCTGCACCACAAAAAAGCTCAGCTTGTCAACAGCTTTGGCAAAGTAAAATACAAATGATAATTAGAAACATGTGTCCCCAGCAAAAAGGCACAGAAACTAAAAGGTCATCTTTTTCCAAATGACCTAATTAGAAAAGCCTGGAGTGCTGGCTGCAGAATAATGGTTTTACACAGTTTTTAACTCAGACTTCCTGTTTTAAAACAGTGCAATTTACTGCTCCTGTAGCAAATATGAATTGTCACTTAATGCCAACAGAATTATGCCTCACAACACCACCTGCCTCCAGCCATCCCCTCATTGTTAGAACCATCAGCTGAGGATAGCTGATTTACCAGCCCAGAATGACCATTTAGAATCTAGTACCAGGACTGCTGCCAAGTTGAGAACAAGGATTTCATGTAGAAGAGAGCCCACGAGGTACTTCACGTTAATGCCAATTGAAATATGCATGAACAGACCAAAGGGAAAAGCAGTTGTTTTGAATCAGACTAGCAGTGAATGCTTCTTAGATTCTTTTTTTCTGGTCCCAGAGCTAAGATTTTGATGCTGAATAATTTTAATTTACCAGAGACAACAGATACATACTGGTTCAAAATGCCCCATGGTAGAAACTCAAACAGGCACCCAAATAGAATTGTCAATTTAAATAGATGCCACTGTAAACTCGTATTTAATCTCTCTCATATTTATTCAATATGTTGTGATGCTTCATTAAGTATTCATTTTGCTTGTCTGTTCCATTGCCTCAGTTCTCCCATCTGAAACACCTAATGATATGAGGAAAATGTTTATCCAAGGCTCTGAAGAATTTAAAATGCAGTAACAGCAATGGGTGCTAGCTACCAACATTATATCCTAGCCCCTGTTGTAGCTAAGTGTGGTCATACGACTAAACTTAGGCCTCTGGGACGCAGGTGGCAAACACTAGGCCTGCCCTCCACCTTGTTTCATCCAGCCTGGTGCCTTGTTTCTATCCAGCGGTAATGTGGAGCTCTCATTTAACTGTTAAGGAGTAGTTACATTTATACAGTCCTAAAGCTACATTCGGCCCTTTGAAGGCAATGGTGAGGCTGATGTGTCCCCCAGTGAAAATGAGTTTGACAGCCCTGCTCTAGGAGGTGAATGGAAGGGATTTCTACAGCTTTTGAGTCATATTTGTATGGATGGTTGGTCTTGAATTGATCCTCTTTGTCCCCATTACTGGCTGTGAAATGATGACAACTAGAACAACCTAGGGTGACAGTTACTCTGAAAGCCCTATGCCATTCATCTATGAGAGAGAAATAAACTTCTATCACTCTTAAAACACTATAGATTAGGTCCACTTGGTTATAGCAGCTTAGCCTATGCCTCAGCTGATACAAACAAAGGGAATATCAAGAAGGTAAATTACTCATTGTACCTTGGTTTTACATACATATTTTGAATTGTTCAGTCCATTAATAAACCAAAGAGAAAGTGACCTTGGGCCAATCCCCATCCTTGACAATTCTTGAATCTATACCAGACTTTAAGATCAAACATTTCTGGAATCTGATCTATAACATGAGGAGGATGAGAATTGTTGGAGCTCCAAATCCGATGGTCTAAGGTTCTGTATTATAGTATGAATTGAAATAAACTAGAACTGAATCATTTTATGGCACTATGTCATCCAGAGATACATCTGTAAATTCTGTTTCTATAATTTCCCACATAAGGAGACTTTCAATACATACATTTCCTTCATTTAACATTTCCTCTACAATATTTTTAACCTCCTACTGTCTCCTTCCCTGAACCCTTAATCACACAATCTTATTTATAAAATACTTTCCTTGGATTCTACTGTCACTTTGATCAGTATCTTATTTTATATAGTACTTTTTTCTGTCAAATTTCTCAAACATGTGGTCTATATAAGTCAACTGCCTATAACCCTACATTCTCATCCTGTCTTTCAATGCCTGAAACCTGTGTCTGCTTCATCCCAATCTACTGAAAATTTAAAAGATAGCTACTCTACTTTCCCAATCCTTGCATTCCTGGACTATTTATTTACATATCCAACATACATTTATTTATTGAGCCTTTCCCATGTATTATGAAAGAGAAGGATAACTATGCAAAGCATAGTGCTTGAAGATCTCACACTTTTGTACCATTGGGCTGTTTTAAAGTATCTCCTGAACTGGCCTTGATTTCCTTAGAAATACTATTTTGTTTCTCTGCTTATTGATCTGGTTATTTCATTCTCTTTCTTGGCTATTCTTCCTCTCCAGTACTGCTATTAATAATAAGCATGTTCTCCCATGCTCAGTACCAGGTCCTCTGTTCTGTCTCTCCACTTTCTTCCTTTGGAAATAGATTCAGTTCTCCTGGCTTCAGTTATCATCTTTTGTAAATGATTCTCATCTGTCTGTAGGCATAAATTTCCACTCAAGCTTCAGTTTCATATTCCCAAAGATAACTCATCACCACACTACCCTTGAAATCCCAAAATATCCAAAACTAAACAAAATTTATTTTCCTTATAATTACTCTCATCCCCACACTCTACCTAATATATTCTCTAGTATATTCCCCTACTAAATGTACATTAACTTCTCATCTTTCTCTTTCACTTTACATGTTAGCCAAGCCTTCCTAGAAAAGAGAAGGAGCTAGAGTTCCAATGAAAGCAATGTATTTTCTTTGCTGCTTTAATTCAGGACAACTCACTCATGGCAACAGGAGAGTAAGCATACAAGGTCTGTCCAGAAAAAAATCCAACCATTGTTAATATATTGATAATGGTTTGTGTGACATCAATATAACCTGGCAACCAAGGAAAGTGGACTAAATGCACACGCATGGACAATGATGACTTCACTGTACTAGTCAGTGGGAGCAGTAGGTGCCATTGAGTGAGCATGGGTACTGTGTATCCCTTGCATGCATTCAAAATGAGCAAGTACAAAAACGAATCCGCATCAAGTTTTGGAGTAAGCTTGAACATTCCTCCATGAAAACTATTCAGATGATTCAGAAGGCCACAGCCATGGGCAACTGGTGATGGGGAGCTTCCTCAAGACAATGTGACTACTCATGCATCACATCTTGTGCAGAGTCTTTTGGTGAAACATCAAGTCACCCAGGTGACTCAGCCTCCTACAACCCAGATTTGGCACCGTGTGACTTCTGGCTTTTCCCAAAACTAAAATCACTTTGAAAGGGAAGAGATTTTAGACTGTTGATGAGATTCAAGAAAATACAACAGGGCAGCCAAAGGTGACTGAGAAATCTGTGTGAGGTAACTCTTGCAAACTAAAAATATTAATGAATTAAAAACTTAAATGATGGATGGAAAGATAAGCATATAGATATGTATGTATATATGTGTGTGCATATATATATGAAAAAAGATGGAAAGTAAGACAGAAACTGCAAAATATAAGGTTGTGATTTATGTGTTTAACATGTGATGATGGAAAAAACAGAACATACAGAGAGAAGAAAATTCACAAAGTAAAAAATAAAATTTCCAAAGTTTATGGGATTAAGTTCTAGCTTCAAATACTCTACTAAAGGAACAGAAATTTTATAAATAAATGAAAGTTGTTATACCAGAAGATGTCCTAGTGATATTTCAGAACACTATAAAAAACAGGAGATTCTAAAATTTTCCTGAAGTAAAGAAATAGAGCTAGTTCTCTTACAGAGAACTTTGAATTTAGAATACCACTTCTCAATAACCCTGAACATTGGGGAAGGGGTAGTGGAAGGAATAAAGCAATGCCTTCAAATTTCTGATGGACAAATAATTTACAATATCTATTTTCTATAGAATTAAGCCAAACTATCAGTAAAATGTCTAAGTATAAAGACATTATCATACATGCAAGAACTCATACAATTGTTCTCTCAAACACTCTTTCTTGGTAAGTTATATGAGAATGTGCTCCAGTAAAAGGAGGGAGTAAACCAAAAGATGTAAGCCAAAAAAGTCAACCCAAAAAGAAAAAATTAACTCAAACCAGGAAGATATTAGGGGAAGTCCTAATGTTACTACTTTATAGCAGTCTTCTTGATAACCATCTCACATAAGAACAAAAAGATAAAGATTGAGTAATGAAGACATTTTTAAAACATTTAAAAACTTGAAAAACACCTGATATGATAAAGTGTTTAAAAAATAAGAATTATTAGAAGGAAGCCATGGAGAGAAAAAAGGAAAGCATTCAAAACTTGAGAGAAAAGAAAAATATTTAAAGTAAAATAAAATGAGAATGGTGATTTGCTTAGACCTGGAGAAAACAATATCCATATAGTCGTAATAATGAAAACTGAAAACTTTAATCAAATCAGATTAAATATATTACTGTATAGAGCGGATTGAGAGGGGAAATGAGGAGTGGAAGAGGCTTATATCCTATGTTCAGAGCAGGAAGAAATTTCTATTATTGCTCATCAGAAAGTGGCATTATAGAGAGTTAAATAGCTTAAAGGTTAAAGATTTATTCCTCTGAGTAGGACTGAGGAGTTAGGGAGCGGGGGAGAGTTAAGTTTTCTTCATCAGCCTTTCCATGCTATTTGCTTTTATGCCATTTGAGTGCTAATTTTGTATTTTAAGTTTTATTTTATTTTGATTTTTTGGCAGGACTAAGGGAGTGAGAGCACACATCAAAATCATGAAGGGGAATGGAAGAAGCAAAACCTCAGTCTTGATCTTGACATGTTCCTGGAAAACACAGCCTGAAAGGAAGGGTGAGACCAGGTTTCACGGGGACCAACACTTTATTGGGAGTTTTTATAAGTACCTGAATGATACCTGGATGAAAGCAATATTTTAGGAAGATCTGATTGACCCTAGAGTGTAAGATGGAGAGAAAATGGGAAGACTCACTTTTCTGTGTCTACCCTAGTCTAATACCTTTAATCTGGTATGTCTACCAATTCATTTCCCCCTCACAATCACAAAGTATAACCATCACTGCACTCTTCTAACTTGTAAACTGGTGCCATGACAAAGTCAAGTTAGCATTCAGGCCTCTTCATGATCCAGATCAGTTGTTCTCACTTCTAGCTTCTAATTAGTACATTTAGGGATACTTTTAAAAAATACATGATTTCTGGACATCATCTCAAACCAGACATTCTGGGTAATGGTTCACAAAATGTAGTCCCGAGACTAACAGCATAATTGTCACCTGCGAACTTGTTGGAAAGTAAAGTTTTGGGTCCCACCCCATAACACTGAATCAGTCTGGACTCTCCAGGTGGTGGTTCTGATTCTTGCTGAGACTAAGAACAACTACTGTGTGGTGTGTTGGTACTAGTCAAGGCTTTGGAGTCAGGTAATTAATATATGACCTTGAGCAAGTTACTTAGTCATAAGAATGCATGGCAAATTAAGCATAATCCCCAAATGTGTTCAGCACATTTAACATCCTGCAATGGCAGGTTTCCTTCTCTTACTTTTTTCCTGCACTGTCTGATTTTAAGCTGCACTTCATTTCCATCATGAACTGCATACACAGTCTTTTTAGGACAAACATGGAATTCATTACAGAGTGTCAGGGGCCACACTTTGACCTGCAAGTGAACATTTTGGCACTGTGGTTTCACAGCCTTTCTTCTTCCTTGTGTTCTCTCCTCTTCTCCAGCTCCTTTCCACTTCCATCATCCTGCCCTCACCCAATGAGCTCTGGACCTCTGAGCTTCATCACTGTCTATACCAAGAATGCTCTTCTCTTCATGTCTTTCAAAAATACCATTTTATTTTTAGGTCAAAATTCAAATGATGATTATCTTCTTTTTATGTCTTCATATAGTCCCAACCATAAGCGTTCCTACATAATCTCAGACCACTTCTTACACAATCTCAGACCACTTCTGCATTCCTTTTATAGTCTTCAAC
Organism: Anoura caudifer; assembly: GCA_004027475.1. NCBI lineage: Eukaryota > Metazoa > Chordata > Mammalia > Chiroptera > Phyllostomidae > Anoura > Anoura caudifer. The sequence continues at coordinate 124,671 of PVKU01003056.1, read as the reverse complement.
ATGTGCATGCTTTAATACAGCTCCTAGTATACCTCCTACTATATATATGAAACAATAAAGAGCAGAGATTAGATTTGGTTCATCTTGTCATGTTCTCCTACAGGATCTTTCACATAAGCTTTAGGTTCTTAATAGCTCAATCAGGTCAATTAAATTGAATTGACCATTCTTGCTCAGAAATCTCCAGTTATATCCATGTGTCTATGCCCTCAAGTCTAACATCAGAATTTTGCCATCTTTTGTGGCTGTGCTATGCCCACCCAATTTTATTTCCTACTTAATCCCAACACCAATACAGCAATATAGTTTTATCAGTAATTTTTAGTACTAGATCTACATTATGATTCCCTTCAGAGCTTAAGAAATACCATTGCCCAAGTATCTATCTCCACCAAAGATTTTAAAAATCAGCCCATGGTGGGCCCTAGGAATCTGTATTTTTAAAAAGCACTCCACTGGATTCTAATGTGCAACTATGGTTGAGAAAAAGAGCTAGTGTATTGTCACACTTTTTCCTGATAGCAATTACCTTTAGTAATATTTTCATCTTCTTCTACCAATCTATTTGGGTAACTTTCAAACTTTCTATATTTGTATAAGATTTGGTTAAAAGTCTCATCTTCTTCAGAAAGCCTTCTCCCACTATCCCCATCTACTCTAATCTTTCATAGCCTCACATTTTATTGACTTATAATACTATTTCACAGTTTTATGTATTAGTGCTTGACCTTCCAGGGCAGGAATTCCAACAAACATACATCATACTTTCAATCATCTCTTTGATTTAATCACCATTTAAGATAAATACTTCATACAAAATAAATAAAATAATAAAACTAATGATATAAGTACATTGTGATAATATTTACATAAAAGTGCTAAGAGCCCAAGATCTAGAGTTAGGCATGCCTGAACTTGAATCCTAGCTCTGGCACTAAGTAGCTGTGTAACTGTAGGCAAGCTACTTAAACTTTCTGAGTCTCAGTTTTCTGGTATGCAAAAAAGTGAGCAATAGCAGTACTTACCTCATTAAATTCTTGTGAATATTAAATGAATAAGGTATGTAAAATGCTTAGCAAAACATCTGGTACATATTAAGCAATCAGTTCATAAATATAATTAATTATTATTTGAGTGAAAATCTCACAACTAACTCCTTCTAACTCAGTACTTTCTTGAGGAAAAGCATCTATCTTTTAAGTCTTTTCTTCAGAAATAAAGGTAAGTGTTCCCTTATGTTTTATTGCTATATTCAACCAGATTATTTATCTGTACCAGCATTTAGCTGTGCTATTATTATGTTAGAATGTTCATTACATGGAATGTTCTGAGTAATTTTAATTCTTATGGATATATCATTGCACTATATGCAGCTGCCTACAATTTACAGATTTTAATTTAGTTACTAAATAGTAGGAAATTCTGATTAAGAATTCTCACCAGAGGGAAAAACTAAATTGAAGGGGAGTGAAGTCCGTTATCATGGGCCATTTAGCTGAATTAAGTTCAGCTTCCATGGGATGGTATAGGGAATGATTAGAATGCTACATCTTCAGTTACTGCAAACATTGAGTTGATTACCAACCAACCAATCTACATCTCCACATTTTCACACTCACCACCCATGACTTCAGAGCATTTCTGTAATGGAACTCTACAGGGAGAAAACTGTTTGAGTGTTTTTCCTTCACCTTGTGTAATCTCATTCAGCTATCTCATATACTGAAGTTGCTGCCAAACGATACCACTGAGAAAGATGGGGAAAAAAATAACATGCAGGAAAGAAATGAGAGAGAGAAGGAGGCCGGGGAAAAAGATCACGAATCACAAATCATATGACTATAAAAATCAATAAAAATTCATTATAAAATAATACAGAAAAATTTTTGTATTTATTTAATTTGCTCTGAACCCTACTCTCCAAGATACTTTATTGTTTTGCTATTTAGAAAGTGCTAAGAGATTTCTACAACAGAGTACTTCACTGGTTTATGAAAGATTATTTCAAAATGAGCACTGAGCAATTTATAGAAAAATCCATGTTCACTTTGGCTCATGTGATTCTATTCTACCTGTTAAAGGCTCAATAAACTGTTATTGCTTCATATTATTGAATAGTTGCAACTATGAAAACAAAAATATAACAGCTTCCTATTCCCATTCATTCTTCACGTTTCCCCCAGGCTGCTCTCCTATCTCCTTCTAGAGCTTTATTCTTTTTCTCTTTCACTGTGTATCAGAATATACATTCACATTCTGTAAGTGGTATTTTCAGATCAAAGCCCAAGTTTTCATCTAAAGTGTATAGGTTTCTGCTGTGTTTAACAATTAAAAAGAAAAAAGCAGCTCTGACAGAGTTTCCCTGTTCAATTCCATATATGTGGTACAACTGATGAAATTTCAGATGCAAAAGCAGTATAATATACACACACTCTTTTTTTATTTTTTCATCAAAGCACACATTGAAATAGTTAGCTTATTGCCTAAGAATCAATTATCAGAATTTTTTTAATTTTAAGAACCTCATTTTTGAATATAGAAATTGCAATTATTTTTCCTTTCTAAGCTTTTAGTTTTTGCTTAGCAAATTTTAGTCAAAAACAGAAGTGGTAGCGTCTGTTGTTTCTGCCTAATAATTAGTACAGGCAGCGGGGTTACAGAGGTTAACACAAGGAAGTCATTTGTTTCTGCCTACACATGGGAATATGAAAACACTTTTCAGTGTAAACATACTTGACATGGTGAAGTGTATTGTGAAGAGTTAAATTGCGTGTCTTGTGTAAATGCTCTTGTTTGTCTGACAAACAAGAGTATGTTTCAAAGGTTATCTATGCCTGGAAGCTTATACCAGGCAGACAGAACCCCCCTCCCATTTTTTAAAAATGTGGGTTTGGGACACTGGGGTGTGATAATAGCATGTATTATGAATGAAGTACAGAAATAAGGAAGAGTAAAGGAGAAAAAGAATCTTTTTCATCTAGTTATACAAGTTGGTTGCTCCCCCAAAGGCCAAAATACATTAACTACTGGAAAGTTAATGAACTTGCTTTCAAGTTTTGTGACTTGTCATGGCAGAATAGATCTTCTTTATTTAAAAACTTACTTTGCAGTCAAAATAATCCCATCAAACTTTCAGTATTTGGTGGCAGTGTTTTGATCTTTCAGAAGGAATACACAAATTTAGAATTGTTTGGGGACCCACTCACCACAAAGTGACCAGTTAGTTTTCTAGAGCGCACATTAGTGCTAGCATAGCAACACCTACTGGCACATTTATGGAGTTGAAGCCAACATGGCCAAAAATCAGTTCTTCCATCTTAATGAGAAAAATTACTACCTGTTTTTTACCTGTGACATCTAAATATAAAAATCACTGCTTCCAAAAGAGAAAATGGAAGGGAAAACTATGCTTGTTGGGGTGAGGGGATGGGTGTTGGGGGGAAAGAAACCTCTTCACATTTAGAGTGACACTGAGGCTATGGCTATCTTGCTCTGTAAACTAAGTTGCCATTCAGCCCACTTCTAAAAATTATGTCATGCGGTTCATGGTTGAGATTGACCCTCCCCCGTTCTCCTCTTCTTCCTCCTCCTCCTCCTCCTTCTTCATAAATTCTTTAAAGGGAGTCACATAGTTACAGGAAGCCATTCACTAGAGTACTGAATGGACTGAAGTAAGCTGAGAGGCATCATGTTTATTTTTACCACAGATATGAAGTCTAGTCACCAAACAATGAATAATACAGCATGTAATGTCAGAGTCTGCCAGCTCTAACAACTCCTACACAACATCTTAACTTAAGGAGACATTCGGGAACAATAAGGACCACAGAAAACAGAGCTGCAGGGAATATAGGAAGTACCAAAAGGAAAATACACCCAAATCATTACTAATCCCAAAGTTTAGACTTCACCAATATTTAGAAAAGTCATACCTCCTTTCCAGTTAAACTCCTCTGTACTAATTCTTTGAAGGAAAAAAAAAAAATAGTTCCAGAAAAGTAAACAAGAAGCCATGTGCTGCCAGTTAACCAAGCTGTAAACCACCACACTGATTGGCTGCCCCCCTGCTTTTCTCAAGAAAGGCAACATGAAGTCTTGATTCCTTGACAAGCAGTGTACTGAAGGAATTCGGGGGGTGGGCAATACAGACTGGACTCCATGGAAAGCCAAGGTCTGAGGGAAAGTAAAGAGGATCCAAAGAAGGCAAGTTTGGTCAGTCCCTAAAAATCTTTCCCTTCTAAATAAGGTAGTAATTTTTTACTGACAGTCTTCAAGGAGTATATAGATTGAATGTCTGCTATTCCTAGTCTGCATAATCCTACATTTCAGTTAAGTTGGCCTCCATAACATTACATTTATTTAGTTAACAATGTAGATGCATCCATAATCCCTATGGCAAATTGTTACGTGTCCCATTTGGTTTAAATCTACTGAGACTGACAGATTCTTGGGGAACATTAGGGAATTTTGTGTTTCCCAAACAGAAACATGTGGATTTTGTTCATGGCTGGAATAAGTCTAGACCTTTATCACCTGATGCCTGGCTTCTGGGGTCAGCTCCTAATAGTTCTCTCTAAATACTAGTTTTAACCTCTTCTTTTCAACCATGGTTCTCACTAGCTCCTTAACACAAACTGTCCTTTCCTGTCAAGCTAACCAGCAGGTTAATCAACCTCTGTCTCTCATGCACATGTTCATTACTCTTGTCTCCATGTCTTAAGTACCAGTGTTTCCTTCCTCCTTTCTGTTACTCTCACTTCTACCCCTAACCCATTCTTGCATCAGTGCTTTCTCCATTCACTCTATCAAAATCTTCTGGAAACCTCTATACAGATTTCAATAGTTATTCCATTCCCACATGAAAAATTTCTCTGTTTTATAAGTTTTTACTCTTCCAGACATATACTATCTTATAATTTAGCTTTCGTGTGCATACACTCCTTCTTCCTGTTGTGACAAGAAACTCCTCTAGAATAGGGATGGAACTTCACTTTTTTCTATCGCACCCACAATTCCAAACACAGTATATAAATCAAGAGGTGAAAAAAGGGGGAGGAAGTAAAAACCTTCAAGAATTACTAGAATTATACTCTGAAAATGGTATGAGATATCTAGAATGAAAAATAACATTTTTAAGCACTTTCACATGCATTTTCTCATTGAGTAATATATTAGTATCTCAAAATACAGCCAAGAAATTCAGGAAACTCTCACAGTTTCCACAGAAGAAAATAGGAAGGATGGTGGGATCAGAATATGGGGTAGATATGACATCTTTCTGATGCATCAGTTAATACTTGTTCAAGGAGGACCCATCACCTGAGACATTGCCATGGTATATTTTCTGTAACTTCCAGTCAAATCACTGCATTTTTCTTTCCCCTTTTTTTAATTGGGTCAAATGTATACAAAACACTGCATTTTTTAAGAGTGGTTACTTTGCAGTTTATAATTCAGACCCCCTAGTTTTTCCACAGTAGATAGTCATTTTTCACTTTTCAAAAAAGTTAATTATTTGGACTTTTGTACCTATCTACGAAGAATACCTCCTGGAGAAAACTGGGGAATGCCTTTTTAAATTACATTAGAAGTTCATGAAATCACAGGTACAAAAATATGCCCTGGAACATAAGCCGTCTACAAATTCCATTTATTTTTCTTATAGCTATAGTTATTATGAAATATTCTGAAAAGCTACATTTTCCTCATAATAAATTTTATATGAATCCCTTTTTTAAAAAATATTGAAGCTTCTATGCATTTCTGTGGTTTGTTTTCCATCTCAAACTGCAGTTATTGTGAAGTCAAATGTTATGATAAACTGGGCCTGTGATGAACTTGCTTTTGGATGTCTTTTCAATGTAGTATTTCCTTGCAGTCATCAGTTTGAAGCTAGAATCACTCAAGGTTCTCAAAGGGCAAAAGATAATAAGTAATCTCCAGAGCCCTAGATATCGACAGGCAAGCTGTCCTCCCCACAAATGTTATTAAGAAGGGACCTCTAAGGGGGAGTGGGGAGGCGAAAGGGGAGGTGGAGAAGAAGACAAAATACTGCATTCATACCATGTAATTTCTATGTAAACTGCCACATGAACCAGTGTAATATACCTAAAAGCTAAACAAAGTCTGGACAAACTGTTAAAATAATTGGCATTGAGGAAGATAAACACGCCACTTCCTATTGATCCGAATCCCTTTTGCCCTTTAAATCTCACTTAAAACTACACAATGGTATTTCCCTTCATGACCCCAGTGTCCTGATCTGAAAACTGAAGCACATTTCTCACTGAAGGGGAGAGGATTGTTTTGTTAACATCTGTTTTTAGGCTCTTTTATTTTTAAGTTCTTGTTGAAACCTCCTTGATCTGCCTACCAGGGAATAGGAGCGCATACCATGTGCCTGCCGCCTGAATCTGTCTCTTTATTTGTTCTACAAAATATTGATTTAGATTTTGGCCTATTCGCATTGCTTTAAACTTTTAAACACTGGCTCATAGCTGGAGGAAATACTTTGCTGTAACTAAGATGATCACCCAAGAGAACTTATTGGGGGAACACATAGACCAAAATTAGCCCTTGGCTCTGAATGTACAGCTCCCATTGAAAACTGTAGAAGCTGAACTCCCAGGATTTGAAGACACATTTTCCTTTACATTGAATATAAAGGCTTTTTGAAAGGGTTGGGCTTGAGTGTCTGTTAAAGAAGCTGAATTAGCTCTTTGTCATATCATAAAAAGAGAAGCAGCATTGCTTCTCCAATTTGTCTTCTAAGAGTTCTTTTGATATCTAACAAAATCGCAAAGACACCCTTCTTTTGTTTCTCTACACTGATTGTTTAATGTTATAAAGGACCAGGCATTATACCAAGAACTTTCAGTCTTCTATAGTTCCTGTAACATTTTACTCTAACATTTCCTAATCCTTTACAACTAAAACAACAACAAAAATTGGGTAATGCCTAGAATCAAGATGAGAATAGGGGAGAGTGGTGGTAGAAAGCTAGCAGTGTAATTCTCTGATGATAGAAAATGTTTAAATTCTGACTTTACTGACTGAATACTGCCATAAGTCCTCACTCTCCAGAAAGCTCTTTTCTCATGCTGTGGACAGTGCCTCCGAGGAAGTTCAACTTTCCAAATGCCTCACTGTAGAGAATCTTACTGCTAAACTGCTCAGGATGAATTCAGTGGCACAAACTGACTCTAAAAGTCTGTGGCTCAATATATTTACAAAGATACAAGTAAAATGAATGTGCTGACCACAGGAAACCTTTGCTCCAACAGGAGTTCTCCCACAGCATGACTCAGCAAGAGAGCACTTCTCCAGGCTCATTCATCCAGATGCTAACACAGTGCAGTCAGGTTGCTAATTTACTCAGGAGAGTCTTGTCCTGTTTTCCCCATGTGATCGCAGATACTGGGTTGACCAAAAAGTTTATTTAGTTTTCTCTGTACGATAGGTCTAATAGTGCTTGGTTGTCTTTAACTTCATTCAAAACAATTTTGTTAGATTGTATTGTGAGAGTTGCCACATCAGCATGCATTAAAAAATTATCAAAATTGGTGAATTTTTGTGTAGCCATTTTATTATTGAAGATGTAAGCAAATAAGCAACATTTTCAGTGTATTATGCTTTATTATTTCAGGAAAGGTAAAAATGCAAATGGAATGCCGAAAAAGATTTCTTCAGTGTATGGAGAAGGTGCTATGACTGATCAAACATATCAAAAGTGGTTTGTGAAGTTTCTTTGTACTATTGACATTTTGGCCAAATAATTCTTCATTGTGTGGCTGTCTTATGTCTTAGGAGATGTTTAGTATCACCCCTGGCTTCTACCTACTAGAAGCCAATAGTAATAGATAGCCAACATACTCAAAGTACCCAAATCAATAAAGTTATTGGTGAAAATCTGTCTTTCATTTTATGGAAAAAACTTTACAAACTTTTTGGCCAACACAATATAAATTGCACGTTATACTGTGAGATAACTAAGGGCAACAGCCATGCCTCACTTATTTATGCATCACCTACCCCTAACATAATTCCTATGCAGAAGCAACTAACTAATGTTTATTGAATTTGAATGAAAGCTGAACTAGAGATGCCAGATGACACAAGAAGGGTTCGTAGAAAAACAAACCTTGAAAAACCTAAAGACAATTCAATCCAGTTCTCAACCTATCCTATAGGCACAGCCTAAGGGATAAAGCAATTTGGGGAGCATAGAGATGGGAATGTGACCTAGCCTAAAAGGGTCAGAGAAGGTTTTCTGGAAGGCTTAAGTCTTGAACTGAGTCTTTAAAATTATGATAGGGTATGTATATGTGTGTATAAGTACTCCAAGCCCAAACAACATTCAAGCCAGAGGACAGAATATGACAATGGCATGGGGATATGAATCATGTAACAAACATGAGCCACGCTATGAAAAATTAAACTGGAGAGGCTGGCAAGGACCAGACCATCAAGAACCTTGGCTGGCAAGTTGAGGGGCTCCACATTTTCCTATAAGCAGGGTAACCACTGCAAATCTTTAGGCTAGAAATGACAGGATTAAATGCATTTTAGCTAGATGAGTCTGGCTAGTTGTTGGAGAATAGAGATAAGGAGAACAAGGCTACAGGTAAGGAAGTGAATGTTGGGTATGTTATAGTAATTCAGGTGAGAGAAAATGAAGGCAAAAACAAGGGAAGTAGTAGCAAGGAAAATGCTAGAAAGTAAACAAGTGTTGATGAGTGCTTAATGGGGGAAAGGGGAAGTTGGAGTGGTGAAGACAGGAAACAAAAATTAATAAGACAAAGGTTTACACCCTGGATGACTAGCTGGCTAGTGTCTCTGCCAAATGAAAGAATGCTAAAAAGAGAAGAGATTTTGTGAGAAGAAACATGGACAAAATGGAGATAGTGTCATGTCATCAGAATCAAGGGAATAAAGCATTTGAAGGGAATAAAGGTGTTATAAGCAGTGGATACACTGAGTAAGTAGCCATCATGAAGAGCAAATCACACACGCAACTTCATCTAGGCTCTGATGGTCCCTTTAAATGTGCTTGGTGAACACAGCAAATCTTCCCTCTGGATAAAATTCAGAGGTCCCATGCCTTTTCAGTTTATTTTCAAGTAGTATAAAGTGTAACAGTCACTTTAAGTCACACTTTAAGTAGCAGACACTTTTTGCTTCTTATTTTGAAATAATTATATATTCATAGAAAGTTGCAGAGAGGTCCCGTGGACACTTCACCTAATTCCACCCAGTGTTTGCATATTATATAACTATAGTCTGGTATCAAAACCAGGACATTGACATTGGTAGAATCTGTGTGTTTAGTACTGCATCACTTTATCATTTGTGTAAATCTGGGTAACCGCCACAGCAATCCCGCTATGAAACTCTTCTATTACCAAAAAGATCTCTCTTAAGCTACCCCTTAATTGTCACATCTACACCCTTCACCCAATCTCCCCAACCTCTGGCAACCACTAATCTGTTTTGCATCTCCATAATTTTGTCAATTCAAGCATACATTTAATTTAATTTTTCTGGATTGGCTTTTTGCATTCAGCATAATGTTCTTGAGATCCATTGAAGCAGTTGTGTGTGTCAATAGTTTACTCCTATTTATTGCTGAGCAGTATTCCATAGTATGGGTGTGTGTTCAAAATCGTTCACCTATTGAGAGTCGCTCTGATTGTTGTACTGTGATGAACAAAGCTGGTATGAATGATCACATACGAGTTTTTGTGTGGTCATAAACTTTCAATTCTCTGAGATTGCTGGGTCATGTAGTAAGTGTATGTATATTTTTAAAAAGCTCCCAAACTATTTTTCGAAATGGTTGTAGCATTTTACAATCCCAGTGGGAATGTATGAGATATCCAGTTTCTTTTTATCTGAGACAGTTTTTGGTATTGTCGTTACATTTTCTTTTCACTGCCCTAATAGGTATGTATTGGTATCTCATCGTGGTCTTAATTTGTATTTCCATAATGCCTCACTGTGTTTAACATCATTTTGTACATTTATTTGTAATCCAGTAATTGTCTTCAGTGAAATATCTGTTTGTGTCTTTTATCCATTGAATTGCTTGAATTTTTCTTTACTGTTAGGTTTTGAAAGTTCTTTACATATTCCAGATACGAATCCTTTGTGAAATGTATAGGTGGCCAATATTTTCTCCTAGTCTGTACCCAATTTTTTTGTCTTCATAACGGAGCAAAGCAAACATTTTAAATTTGATGAAGCTCAATCTGTTATTCATTTATGGATTGTGCTCTTGGTGCCATATGTAGGAACTCTTCCTCAAGCCCTAAGTCTGGAAAGTTTTCCTCTATTTTATCATCTAAGTTTTTTATAATTTTTATTTTACATTCAAATATGTATTTCACTTTGACTTAATTTTTGTGGGTGTGAGGTTTAAGTCAAGGTTCATATTTTAACTATGGGTAGCCAATTTGTCCAGCAACACTTGTTGTGAAGACTCTCTTTTCTCCATTGAATTGCTTTCATTCTATTATCAAGTATCACTTGGCCTCAACTTCAGATTCCAGGTAGTACACGCCATAGCCTCTTGCTCAGGAGTTCCCATCTGGAAAGATTCCTATTTAAAAGTCTCCAGCAAACATTCCTACTGAGAGTTCTACATCTGTTCTTTAAAATGTAAGTTTTGGGGCTGCAATGGAGGGAAGAGGAAGACTGTGTCAAGATGCCTAGATATGGCTTCTATTTAGCTGCCAGAGGCTTTTAAAATTTTTCTCAGGTGTCAGTAAGGCTAGTTTACTGTGTCCCTTCAACTTTAGGAAGCACTTATAAAGTATATGTGCCAACAGGAAACACACAGTAGGCAGTCAAACTGTGAACTGTTGAATTGAGTTACTCAGAAATATTATTGTTCAACCAAAGCTCAAGTAGCATATAATGAATTAGATGGTATGCAGTAATCATTTGTTATTGAAATTAGTGGTAATTTACTTATTATCTGCAATGGATTTCTGAAAAATATTTCTCTTTCCATTAGAATTTCATTTTTAGCATTTGCTTGTCAGTAAAATCCTCACATCGCTAATGTAACTTCTCATCATAGGCAGCACTGAATATTCATGCCTAGCTCAAATCACTGTTATTCTGGCCTGTTGCTTTTTTTTTTTCCCCTAGATAGTTAACTCATTCTTTGTATGGAAAAATTATTAGAGTTTGCCATTTATAGACTCTCTTTTAGTCTGTTCTGTTTTATGAACTGTAAATTTGGTAAGAAATTATATTGGATTGTTATGGAGAGTGAGGACATAAAAATTAGACACATATTAACAGTCTTATATTTGTTTTAACCATTGAGACACTTACCATTTTTCCTACTCTTGCTGAACATTCCTAGTAATGTAACATAATTCTTCTACTATTTAAATGTTCTTCTAGAGTTTTACTGTCATACTAATGAAGAAACTTATTAAAAGCCAAAGCAAATGAATCAGTGAAAGTACTTTCTCTGCATACAGACAGAATAAAATGCTATGATGTCATGTCACAAAAAAAGTGTACTGTTCTTTCTACCTGATAAATTGACTTGCATTTTAATTTTTTATTAGATTATTTGGTAATAGACCAATAAATGTACTCTAGCATCTTTTGTAGAAGTAATGAATTCTTTGTAATATCAGATTTCATGACAGCTCTCTGCTATTAATAAACTTTAGCGAGAGGAGAGAGAGACGGCTAAAGTTGGTTTGAGAATTATTGGATTTGCAGATTAGTGATATGAATGAGTCAAGTTCTACTATATCAAAAATATTATCCATAATAATTTGTATGCTAAACAGTGTATAATGATTCTGGCCAGCAGCACAAGAAGCTACCATTAATTCATACTGATAACCCAGGGCTAGCATGTTGCTTTACCAGGCAACTTATGAAAACAAGCCCAAATTATTCTTGATGTTTAATATTAATTAGGTGCTGTCATGCCCTGTGGCTCCCCCAAATAATTCTCTGATAGTAAGTCAACCATTAAATGGCTGAGCATGACCTGAAACAATACATGTGCCATCGGGGCATGCAATGGGAGAACTGGAAGAACTAGGTCTCATAAATTGCATGTTCTATAGGATGTTTGCTTTTTAGGAGCTTAGATTCTGAATTCTGACTTTCACCATCAACACCATATATATTTTAGCATAAACATCTCCTAAATGAATAAGTTGCATATTAACAATATAACCCCTTTATTATGCCCTCATAGAAAGCCAAAACTGTATAATCCATTATTGAAATAATATCTTATTGTTAACTAGGCAATAACAAACACATAATCCCTGAGCATATTTAGGCTCAAGTCTTATGTGTAACCCACACAATATTTGTTCTACCAAAGGCTTGCATCATCTCTGTCTTTTTATTTCCCTATCTCCTCCATGACATTTAAATTTCTGCAGTTACTGAACACCTATCTGCTTTGCACCAGTATCCACCCTGCCCCTCAGACTACCTTCACATCTCCTATGATTCAACTTCACACTAGTCGCTGATGTTTATACCCAATTTAAGAAAGTTTTGCTTATTTGTCCCTTAAGGTTGGGTTTTTCTTCTGAAGGAAATGAAAGAAACTTCATTCAATAATTATGATTTAGAATTAAGCCGATATAAGACAATCAGAACTTTTAAATTCTAAGTGTCATCAGTTCTCAGAATATCATAGTTCCTTTGAGTTATTATGCAAAAAGAGTCTTTATCTCTTTTCTGCCCTTTGGGGCACTATTAAAGGCCTCTTACTATTATCTTAGCTCAGTTTGAACCTGGTCTCAAAAAACAGATGTATATGAACCAATACTGAGGGGGGAGGGGGAAACAAACTCTATTCTACCACAATATAGATTAAGAAAAATGAATTTTAAAAAATAGAAAAATGTAGTTCTTGACCTCAAGAAAGTGTATTTGAGGGCAAACCGTATTATTGTTGATTCAACTAGAGTGAGATAAATCAACAAATAGAATCCTAGAATCCTATGATTGGAAGAGCTTGGAAGAGCTAAAAATACCCTTTTAAGTGTCTTTGAGCCAAATAAATTAATTTGTTGATGAAGGTCAGACATTCGAGAAGATGGTCATCACTAAAGGGTTTTGTTTGCCGTACACACAAGCAGGCAGGGCACAGTATAAAAAAATAGCATGGCTGTGGGGCCTGGAGCATTAGCCAAGAGTTAATAAAGTAGTTAGCAAAGAGCAAAAGGCTAAATGGTCTGAACCCAGTCAAGGTTAAAAGCAGAAATTACTACTCATGAAAAAATGACCAAAACTTTAAGTTGTATTGACAAACCAAAGCAGTCTCAGGCAATTTAACAATCTTCGCTGTAAAGTGATGGGTTAACAATCTACACTTTCAGGGAGAAAAAAAAAATTAGAGGCCAAAATAACAGTGATTTGAACTAGGCATGAATATTCAATGTTCCCTATGATGAGAAGTTACATTAATGATGTGAGGATTTAACTGACAAGCAAATGCTGAAAATGAAATCCTTAATGGAAAGAGAAATATTTTTCAGAAACCCATTGCAGATAATAAGTAAATTATTACCAACTTCAATAAAATATGATGATGAACATGTAAACCTTTAATGTCTAACATTAGGCATTAGTGAATAATAGAGGTTTCAGAAAGATGAGCACCTTTTCATGTTGCTCTTTTTATTTTTAAAGTATCCACCTCTCCTTGAGATTTCTTTCAGCTACTAATAAAAGAAAAGCTGTTCGAAGGTTTTAAAGGTATTCTTTCCTTTTTAAAGGAATAAGGGAAAGTGGAGGGTTCCCTATTTTCCCCACTAGTAAATGTGACTTTTTTATGTAGTACATGATAATATTTTCTTCTGCAGGTAAATAAACACATATTTATAATTTGTAAATTAAATTTTTACCAATAAGCAAGTGTTAGACCTCCACGAAATTAGGCATTAAACAGAATTTATTTTATCATTTTGAAATACAAAACTATCCAACTGTACTCAGTTAGTAGGTGTCACTTTGCTGTTGTTGGGACAAAGAAGAAAAGACAAACCTTTCGAGAACTTCTTGTTAACAGTGTTACCTCTTAGAGCAAAATTTATTTATAATTCATGTGGTTTGGCCCTTCTGGAGGAAATGTTCAAGCAGAGAATTATTTTTCAGTCAAATGGCAGTGCAAGTTTGGAGAGAAAGTGATTCCTTTTTCATTCCTGCTTTAGGGCTGACCTCTTACCGGGTTAGAAAACCATTTCACCATCAGGATAAAAATCAAAGAACTTTTCTGCAGCAGAATGGAAAAGAAGGTCTGCAACTGAAGAAAGGTGCTAATTTTCAATATCTCCAGGGGCTGACTGAAAAATAAAAGAACGTGAGCTGGTCCAATAAGGTGGAACCTTGAGAATCTTAGGAGTCAAAATTCCCAAGAACTTTCTGACTGAAACAGCCTTTGAAGCTCTACAGATGTCCAATCAGACTGGAATAATCTCTCCACCACATAGTGATCTGAGATGACTACTACACCTCACCAGAAGCCAGGTAATTTACCACTGAGTGCTTACAATTCTCCTCCTGATGCTTTCTGCTGGAAATAATTATCTGGGATGGGGGGAGCAAAAATTATTTGGAAAATAATTTCTTATCTTCTCTTGATCTCATATTAAATGAACAAGATTCTAACATTCTATTAAAGATGAGAATGACCTCAAGAAAAAATTCATCCAGTACTGAACATAGTATTACTTGGCACAAAACGGTTCTGAGGAGTCCTGAATTAAAAAACTCTATACAGTCTCAAAGAGTACTTTTATTGTATAAAAGTGTTCCTCTAGACACACTTTGGGGAATACTGCCCTAAACAATTAAAATTGACATGAACATTCTTTTAAGAAATATTGGACCTGATATTGGCCTGCTAGATTTCTGTCTGCTTAGAACTTCCTCTATATTTCTAGTGCACCTTAACAATTCAAGTTGAATTTAGAAAGAAAAAAGAGTCCTATCAAAAATCAACTTAAATTATTGAATGGAATTGTAAAAAGGTTCAGTAATATGTTTTTTACAGAGATGAAAACTTAATTGAAATGATAAATTGTCATGAGAAAGATAATATGGCCTAAAACACACAGGACACAAGACTAATACTAGCGTGTATCATCCCTGCTTATAACCCATTACATTGTCTTAGCACCCTGGCCCAAGCTGCAGACATACTGTCTCTCGCCATCATTCTACAAGCCTGCCTCCCACCGATCTGCTCCACTTGTATGCACTGTCAGAACCCCATATTCCTCAATCTACTCCCTCTTCCCCTACCTATCTTGCTTTCCTGAGTAGATTCCCTAGTTGCAGACCGCTTCTTCCCCTCAAACTTCAGCCCTTACCAATACCACCCCTAGGGTCTTGGAGGCAAATCCTGTCCCTGACCTCCAGATCCACGCACTGCCCAGTTCCCTGGATCCATCAGAAGAAATCAAACAGAATCCAGATCTCCAAACTACTAATCCACACATCATTCTTCACATTAGATTCACTGACTCACTGTCTCTTCAGCAAACACTGTAATTTATCTTATTGAAAAGCATAATGAAGATGATAAGTTCCCAGTTGGGACATGCAAAGAGTTTAACGTAGAAAAATATATATTATTGTGTTGGCCAAAAAGCTTGCTCAATTCTTTCCATAAAATAAAAGACACTTTTTTTCATTTTTACCAATAACTTTATTGATTTGGACATTTTGAGTAAGTATGTCAGCTATCTCCCACATGGTATAATGTTGATTGTTCTCAATTACTGTCTTGATTTGATTGTTACCAACTTCAACTGGTCTACCTGAACTGTGGAGTATCATCTAGTGAGAAATCTCCAGCACGATATTTTGCAAAACATTTTTGAAACATTCAATCAGTCACAACACCTTCTCCACACACTGCACAAATCTTTTTTTGTGATTTAGTTGTGTTTTTAACTTTCTTGAAATAATAAAGCATAATATGCTGAAAATGTTTCTCATTTTCTTCCATCTTCAATATTAGAATGGCTGCAAAAATTCACCAACTTTGATAAGTTTTTTAATGCACACTGATATCACAGCTGTCACAAAACAATCTAACAAAATTGTTGCAAATGAAGTGAAAGACAACTAAGTGCTATTAGAACCATCTTACAGAAAAAGCCAAACAAACTCTTTGGCCAACCCTACATATGGTCTTTGAATTAACCAAATATAGTACTAAGCTTTTATTTTAGTTTTTAATTAAAAACTACATAATCAGTGTCCAAAATATCACAACTTAAGTTTTACACTGGCCAGGCTGATCATATAGAGCTATCCAGTACAAACAAGCAACAAACTTTTAGTTTAACAGAAATCTGAGTTTTTAAGGTAGGCTTTGTAGAAGGAAAAAATCTTTTCCTCCCCCTGGCCAGCATGGCTCAGTTGGTTGGGCATTGTCCCACAAAGCAAAAAGTCAGCAGTCTGATTCCAGATCAGGGCACATGCCTGGGTTGTAGGTTCAGTCCCTGGTGGGGGCACATACAAGAGTCAACCAATCAATATATCTAACTCATATTAATGTTTCTCTTCTTCTTCTCCCTCCCATCCCCCTACCCTCTAAAAAAGGGGCGGGGGGGAAGACACTTTCCCTCTACCGTCTTAAGTTTAGTGTCAGGGCCTGCAAATTAAACTCACATAAGACATATCAACAGAAAGGAAAAAAAAAAAAAACAAGTTCATTTACAAGTATAATGAGCACACACACAGGTAAACTCAGTGAAGAGTAATTCAAATGGGTGTTTAAAATTGGGACCTTATATACAATCATAACAAAAGGCAGGATAAATTATAGAGAAGTAACAAAACAAAGGACCAAGAATTTAGGCTTTTAGGGGAAATAAACTGTTAGACAGTAAATATATAAGGGGAAGCTCGTTAGTAAGGTGCTGACTTCCCACCTTTTGTGATGAAGTTGTTCCCCTTCTCCAGGTGCAAGAGAGAGACTGTGGACATACCTTCACAAAAGGGAAATTTGCATCCTGCCTTTAGGTAGAAAGGGGAAGTGTAGAGAGCTCCTCCAGGGTCTGCTATTTCTTAATTGCCTTCAACTCAAAATAATCCTTAAGCCAAAGTGATATGTTTTGAGGTAGCATGTTTTGATGCCCTTAGCATAAAATGGAATGAGAAGAAAGGCCATGTGCTTTAGGAACTGTAGGGATTTGAAAACATCCAGCCTTGGATCTAGGGAAAAAGTCCGTTTTAGTGATGGGTCTTTATTTCATTTTGTGAAACTGATGCTATGAATTCTATTTGATTCGATAGAAAATAAGGAGACCTGAAACTAAATCAGCAGATTAAAAAACATAAATAATCCCTAAATTGTCTATCCATAGGAACTTACTATATTTATCTTTCTATATTACTAGGGAGTTATACAAATGAATATTTGGGAACTGAAACCTTCAAATAAAAAGCATTTATGCTTTTTATTAAGTAAATACCTTATTATTGGCAAGGTAGTCCTCTCACTTATTATAGCTTTTAATATATCTGGGGAAAAGCAAATGAGTAGTTTTCTCCTAATTATGAAAAACAAGAATCCCTAATTGAAGAATGTAAAAAAGACATGTTCTTCAGAAGACAGATTAGAAGAGAACTTGTGATTTTTTACCTCAAGCCAGTATATTCAATACTGTGTTTACTCTGGTGGTGAGTGTGTAGTAGAAGTGAAGAGTAACAGGATTCAAAATTATAATTAAATTCTGAGGAAGATAATTTTGAACACCCTTACAAAAGTCCAAATCAACCACAACCTACGCCCTCTACCCCTCTCATCCCCTCTCCACCTTATGGCAATCTGTCTTTAATATATTTGTTTCTATCTAGGGAACTAAGATTTTCAGTAGAATGAATATTTTTTATTTTAGTCTCAGGACCTTTTATGTATATGATGCTTCCTGCCAAATAGTTGAGCCATTACAATTTTACATGTAGCCTGTAATACTGTGTGTTGTCCTTTAGTTGACCGTCTGCACCAATGAAAGGCACTGTTGTGAAGACATGCCCCTTTGCCCTTGTGGTTACCATTTTATTCCGAAGGATTTCCAAGGGTGAAGCTATTATATTGCTCCGGCTACTGTATTCACCCTATTGAGTCACATTTTGGCTAAAAGCCTAATAGAAGGCAGTCAATACTGAATTCAGATGAATTTATTCTTCAATATTTTTTTAAAGACTCTTTTATAGCAAGGCCCTACTGGCGATTAACAGCAATGTAATTGACAGTTATAAAATCACAATAACATAGACACATGTGTCGTGTAGTTTAAGTAAAGAAAAAATTCTTATGTATGGTGAATTTCTTTTAAGCTGTTATTGACTTTAACCTAAATTCAGAAACACAGTCTGCTGGCAAAAAAATTTGACCTCTGTATGTAGTATTAGTTATAACTAAGAATGTGATTATTCATATAAAATCAAATATTTTTAAGAAAAGTAATACTGTTCTGATAAAACATTAACCAAATCTTCAAAATTTTAATAGTATAACAAAAACATTATAAAACAAATAATAATAATAAAACTATACTATACTAAAAGCAACTCTGAGAACCAGTGTGCTTCATCTGACCCTGCTTCTATGGAGAAAGCAAATTCTAAATCTAAAATATTCTATCATCTACAGGCCTCAAAATACTTCAACACCGAGGCAATTGTCTTAATTTCTATTTGTGTTTTGAACACGAATTGAAGAAATTGATCTCTCTCTAAGCACTTGGGTGTAATAGTCCTTGGAGTCACTCTGTTGCTAACTTGCTGCATTATCCTAGAGAATTCACTTTAAATCTCTAGATTTTGGTTTTCTCATTTATAAAACTGGAGTAACAGGAAGTACACACTTCAGTGGTTTTCACTTTAAGATTCCTTAGAGATGCTTCAGAGACAGCAAGAGAGAAGTTCAATTTTGTGTCTATTATATATTGAGGTCCCACACAGGGACACCATGGAAAAGTGGGTTGGGGGGGATTTAGCTAACTCCCCAAAACCACCTCAAATAAATGTATGACCTAAGTAGAAGTAGTGTGCTGGCTATGTAAACACAGCCTCAGGACAACCCTCTAGCCACAACATACCTGCAAACAGGCTACTGCCCCCAAATTCCTTCCATATAGAAATTCTCAACCCACCACTGGACCCACTTACTATATCATTTTTCAAAATGTTATTTTGAGTTTTCCCTCAAAGTTTTTTAAGTCACTAGTGTAATAAAATGAGTATGGGTCTTACAGTTGGACCATTGGGACTCAAATTTCAAATCTGCTTTCTGTGAAATCCTGGGCAGCTTCTTTAATATCTCAGAGCCTCAGTTTCTTCACTTTAAAACTGAGGATAATACCCAATCCACAAAGTTGCTGGGGTGGTTAACAAAGTGCTGCATATAACTGGGATATTAAAAAACTGGGTGGCTTTTCCTGGACTGTGATAACTCCCCCATCCTTTCAGCTGGTGCCCCTAAGGCATCTGATAATTCCTGAGACAATATACACATTGTCATCCTTTGCCTTTCAGACTCTGGTGTCCTCAGATTTCACTTCTGCTTTACTCCACGTGAATACCAGTCTCATTTCAGTTTCCACAACCATTCACAAGTAAAAGTGTGATCACATAAGGTGGCTCATATATTTCCCTCTTCCTGGCTTCCTCTCCCACATCTATCCCCACCTTTCCCTGACTCCCCACGATTGGCTCTAAATTTTCCTCTCTCTATTATGATACATATCTTGCTTACTGTAAAATCTTGGCAATAGCTATTATTCATATCATATGTTTCTAGCTCACATATTGTACATGCATTATTTTCAACAGTTACAGAAAATATAATTCTAAAAATGTCTAAGCATTGTAATTACCTTCCCAACATTTATTCTACCAATCCCTGATTATTTCATAGTTAGGCTGTTTAAGATAAATTGTGTTCCTCAGAGTGTGGGCCATGGATCAAAACTGTCAACACAACCCGGAAACATAAAAACGCAGAATCTCAGGACCCATTTTATACTAATAAGTTGGAGCCACAGAAAACCTCATCTCTCTTACCACACAGTCCTTGAGACTTCACACAACTCATACCTAAACCAATCAGCACCATAAATCCTGGTCCCTGGAATCAACTTCAGATTTGTATAAAGCTCAGACTGTGCAGTGTGAGTGATGCTTAGGGTTTGTGCTTTGTATTTGTAAGTACAGGTCCTCTCTTCACCAATACACCATCTCTCAAATACAAGTTAGAAAGCATCGGACTCTACCTGTTTTCACAGGCACTTATAATGATGAAGGAAGAAAAAGCCTGAGGACAAATCCCCAAAGAGGGTCTCAGTGAGTCTCAGCAGAGTGGAACCAAAACTCTGATGAGCTGTCCCCTGAAGCTCATCCTACCTTTTTAACATATAAGCAAGCAAATTCAGCTCAGCTAAGTGGGAAAACCATGACCTAAGAGCCAAATTGGATTTGTACTGCTCCAAACTAAAAATGATATTTATATTTTAAAAACATGTAGGAAGAGAAGAAAGAGGAAGAAGAGGTAGAGAAAGGGAAGAGGAGGAGAAATAGAGACAGATTGGCCCACAAAACCTAAAATACTATTTAGATCTTCACAGTAAGTCTACTGACCCCTTGCCAATGGAGACATCCACACGCTTTCTCTACCTCTTCATGCATGTTAGGCCTGGCACCTAACAGCTACTCAATTAATATCATTACTCAATACCACTCTCTTTCTAAATTCTTCTTCCTCTAAGATTCTGTGATGCAAAACATAACCAAGCAAGTGAAATATGCATATCTCTTGTAAAAATCATATTTCCTTACATTTTATAATTCTTCATATTCATAGAGATTGTGTTGTATTTTGTAGTGGTTAAGAGCACTAGTCCTAGAATAAGGCTGCCTGGGACCCAATACTGATCACTCACCAGTTGTGAGACTGTGGGCAAGTTATTAAACCTTTCCATGCCTCATTTTCTTTATCTAAGTTGGAAATAATATTTGTAGTACCTACCTCATTGGGTTAACATGGTGGTGAAATGAATTATTACATGTAAAGCACCTCAAATAATGCCTAACACATGGTAAAACACATTAATTAATGTTATCTTTATCATATCTCTCCTTTAAGATATTCTAAAAATGTTTAAATACCAATCAAGATTCATCATAATGTTGGTACAGATGTATAATTGTTTAACAAATGTTCACAGCTGAGGGGAATAAAGATCAGATTGTTCCCAACACTACAAACTATGTTAACTTCACAGATGCTGTTAGCACATTGTTTTGGGGTAGTGATGGTTTGGATTGGTAAAAACATTCTTTGTTGCCTACCAGTTCTCAAAATGTGGGTACTGGGAAAGAAACAAGAAGACTAAAACAGCACCTGAAGAAAATTCTATTCTGCTTTCTCCTTCATTGGTTTAAATGCTAATCTGCCACTTCTGAAAACAAGAAATATCCCCCAGAGCATTTCTTTTGACCTTTCTAACTTCCTTTCCTTTCTTTCCCTCTGACTTTATTTTTAGATGGATATCAAACAGGAAATTCCACTACACTAAGAAATGGTGAATTTTCTAGCTAGAGATCAGAGGGTGGAGCCCATGGGGAAATCAGTAATGGAGAACTGACCAGGGGGTGGGCAGGAGAAGGAAGGATGGATGCTGGTCAAACAAGAGGCTATATCTATTTCTTTTTTTCCCCTACTAGGGATGAAACCAGTAGCTTCCATTTATGCTTAAGGAACAACTTTTAAATAACACACCAGTTGATTTAAGACAAAATTCAAAAATCAAAAGACTGGCAAGACCTACAGAGCAGATATAGCCACCGAGCTATTCTAATGCCCCGACACCGGATGGATGAGAGCGTTCAGGGTACTGAGAGACATAACAATGATTTGCCACTTACTGCTAAGTGTTGCCAAATGTGCTTTAAGTACCTCATATACTGGAAATACACTGCAAATTACCTTCCTTATGTTGTGAATAGGAACAGAAGCTTTTTCTTCCTTTCCTGTTTATATATCGATCACTGCATATTCAAATCCACCTCTTCTGCCTTATAAGATTGTTGTATAAGATGTACTTTATAACACTTCATACCTTTTGGATTTGAAACAATAAGATGTTACAAAGTGTGACCTTTCTAGCCTAAATGAGTTTTCAAATTCTTAAGCCAAGAAATACAAAATCTCATACAACTACTGAAATTTTCACAAATTATTCTGAAATTTTCAAAGGTAACATTAGTGTAAACTGAATCTGGATTAAAGAATCAATGGAAACTTAATGCTACAGATCAATATTACTAAAGATCACTAGTATTAGTTTCTGTAGAGTAGGAGATCTGGAAGCTGGCTTCCAACTGGGAGATTAGCATCTTTGCTGAAGCTTTCACATAACAAAGTAAAAAAACTGTGGTGTTTTTACATTACCAAACTGGCAAGCTCCCATAACAAATGTAGAAATTGTCCTGCTAATCATAAAATTTCTTTTCACAAAAGTATTGCTTAATAAATGATTTAATACTATAAAAATTTCCTTAAAGTTTTAATCTATTAAAAATCATCAGTAATTAAGGTGCACTTTAGTATGTCCTCTTTATTACATTTAACTATTTTTATGTTGTCTTAATTTCCATTTTTTTATTGTTGTTCAATTACAGTTGTCCCAATTTTTCCCCCATTACTCTCCCCCACCCTGAGCACCCCTCACCCCCCACTTTCCATCCTCCCCCTCACTTCGTTGTCTTCATCCATGGGTCATTTATACATGTTCCTTAACCTGATCCTTCCCCTTCTTTGCCTCATTATCCCCCTCCCATCTCCCTTCTGGTGACTGTCAGTTTGTTCTTAATTTCAGTATCTCTGGTTATATTTTGCTCGCTTATTTGTTTTGTTGATTAGGTTCCACTTATAGGTGAGATCATATGGTATTTGTCTTTCACTGCCCAGCTTATTTCACTTAGCATGATCCTCATTGGCTCCATCCGTGCAGTCACAAAGGGTAGGACTTCCTCCTTTTTTTCTGCTTCGTAGTATTCCATTGTGTAAATGTACCAATTTTTTGATCCACTCATTTACTGATGGGCACTCAGGCTGTTTCCAGCACTTAGCTATTGTAAATATCTCTGCTATGAACATTGGGATGCATAGGTTCTTTTGAATTGTCATTTCAGGATTCTTAGGGTATAATCCCAGCTGTGGAACTGCCAGGTCAAAAGGCAGTTCCATTTTTAATTTTTTTGAGGAAATTCCATGCTGTTTTCCATAGTGGCTGCCCAGTCTGCAATCCCACCAACAGTGCACTAGGGTTCACTTTTCTCCACAAACTTGCCAGCACTTGTTTGTTACATTTAACTATTTTTTAATCAAGTAATATTTGTTTATGATAACATACTGAAATGGTAAATAAGAGTAAATATATCTATATATATGACTCCCTTCCATCACAGACACCGTCACAGAGGAAACTATTACTAACAGTTTATTGCATTCTTCCAAAACTTTTAACACTATTTAGGAATATATATCCTTTTGTTAACATGATTGGGAGTATCTTCCACACTTGCCTTTTTTTTTACTTAGTAATAATATTTTCTAATGTATTCCCATATGATCTTAGTAACCAATATTCTTTTCCATCTAATGATCAAATCCTGAAATCTGAACACAGACACAACGTGTTATTTATGTTTCTTGGCACACCTTCTACCTATTTAATATGTTACATGAAACAATGGTTAGTTGGATAAGTATGAGAAACACTTGGTTAAAATAGATAAACAGCCTCCTTTCTTGCTGAACTTTCCAGATTCCTGAATATAGTAATTTGCATTAGTGACTCATTAAAAAGTTTATGCAGTACACTACATTTCACAAAGTAACTTAAGCCAGAGTTTTTTCACAGAGGAGTGCCTTTTGGAATCAGTATTTCAAAGGACATACTTTGGGAACTGCTACTACAGCAATCATCTTAAAAAACCGCTGGTAGATAATTGTATCATGCCTGTTTTATAAAATAATAAAGCTGAGACACAGAAAGTTTAAGTGGCTTTCCTATAGTCACCAGCTGGTAAATGACAGAATTGGCATCAATCCACCAGACCTATCTTCTGCTCCCTCCACCACACAGAGCTCATCATTCTTTTGGCATCAGTAGGCATTAACAATATTAAAGAAATATTTCTTGTCTCTAACTGAAGATGCTGAGCTTAAAAATTTTTTTTACAGTATAGGTCTCTATATCAGAAAGGCCAAAAAGCACACATACTACATACAAAATGTGCAACAGGAATACAGAGAAGGAAGGAACGATTGTGGACATAGGAGTCCTGGATGGCTAATCTGTGTCACCTGGAGCATGTTATTCATGCTGCTCTGCACATAGTTTCTTCAGCCACAGTCTAAGATAATGTATTCCTGCTAGAATTTCTAAACAAATCAAATGAAGGCATTAACACAAAACCTGAAAACACAATCAGTATTGGCTCTTACTGCCATCTCCAACATTTATTTCCAATTTCCTTCCAGCCTTAACCTTTATATTATTTTTAAAAATTAACCATTTTGCAGAAAATTATATATCCTTTCTTCATGATTCACATAAACTTCTAGCTTCCTGGAATTTAAGAGTGCTAAATCTTTTCAAAATATTTCTCTAAATTAAAAATACTTTTGAAGATGTTGATATCAAATTTGTGACAGCACGGATGGACCTGGAGAGTATTATGCTAAGTGAAATAAGTCAGTCAGAGAAAGACAAGCACCATATGATTTCACTTATATGTGGAATCTAATGAACAAACAAAATTAACCAAATTTTTTAAAAAGTATAAATATTTTCAAAATAACTGTCAAGCTTTGTAATTTTTTCTCACTGATTAGGAAATAGAAATGGTAAGTTAAAACCAGTCATAGAAAACAAAAATGCAGTGGGCCTCAGATAATGAGGATGAGAGAAAATTTTGGGCCTGAGGTCAGGGAGTGACCTGAAGGAAGAGTAAGCAAGATGCTGACCTTTTCCTCTCCCGCTAAGTTGAGATAGAAGATAGCAATAGCATATAGGGTATCACTACTCCTCCATACCTTCCCCATTCAATATAAGAATTCACCTGCAGTCAGTTTTCTCTAATCACATCCACAGACCTAGGAATACTAAAATCCTTGGACACTCAGTATCCAGCTTTTGCTTTAAGTTGCTTACTAAATTATTAGCAATTTGACCCATCCCTTGATATTCCCTGAATTTCTGACAATGTCTTCTCTTCCCTGCCATAGTTATCTATGAACTCTTGGCTTTGGCAGAGATCATGCCCTTTCTTGGACTAGTGGGCCTCTTACCTTAGTAAGATGCAATGTGTCCTAGTAAATTCCTATAGTAACATACCATAATTTAACATTGATTGCATACCGCCCTGCTCAGTACTAATTTTATACAGGGCTAATTGACCACCCACCCTCACCCTACTAGATCGAGACACCTTAAATGAAGGAACCAAGTGGTAGCTTATAAATTTTTTAATCATGAACAGAATTTTCTTAGCCTGAAATTTTAGTTAAATTTTTATAAGACATTAAAGAGAAGATTTTTAAATAACTATTTTTTAAAAGATTTTATTTATTTTTCTTTAGAGGGGAAGGGAAGGAAACAGGGAGAGAAACATTAAGGTGTGGTTGCCTCTTGTGTGTCCTCTGCTGGGAACTGGCCTGCAACCCAGGCATGTGCCTTGACTGGGAATCAAACCGCAATCCTTTGGTTCACAGGCCCGTACTCAATCCACTGAGCTACACCAGCCAGGGTAAGTAACTATTTTTTATTTTGGTAATTACACCACACACCTTTTATGCAGCAGTTCACACATTCTGTTGGCTTCAACTTTTATTTCAACTACTGCTGTAACAACCAGTTCTATGCAGACTTCAACCACTTTTGAGCTGACATAATCTGACAGGCCTTCACCCTGAGCAATGGGAAAGAGGAGCCAAAGGATAGTTTTCTCCATTTTTTCCCCTCATTTGTTCTGAGATGCACTTTACATGGTTTCTCAGAAGGTCCTACAGGACTGAAAATCAGTTACCCATTGGTGTGACTAACTAGATGACACATTGTTGTACTGGCTCTTCCTTCTTCCCATTTCACTAGTCTGCTCTTGTCTTCAGCTCCTTAAAGATTACAGCAAAAAGATAGCAAACTCACAGATATTAACAACCACAACTAAAACAAAAGCAAACTAAGCAAACAATAGAACAGGAACAGAAGTACAGAAATGGAGATCACAAGGAGGGTTAGCAACAGAAGAGTGGGAGGAGAGAGGAGGAAAAGGTACAGAGAACAAATAGCATAGACGGTGGGTAGAAAATAGACAGGGGGAGGGCAAGAATAGTGTGGGAAATACAGAAGCCAAAGAACTTATGACACATGGACATGAACTAAAGGGGGGAATGTGGGTGGGAGGGGGTGTGCAGGGTGGAGGGGAATGATGGGGAAGAAATGGGACAACTGTAATAGCATAATCAATAAAATATAATTTTAAAAAAAATTACATTCCCAAATAAACAACTCCTCACACAGGCCTCTGCCTCAGGCTCTGCATGTGAGGTCAAGCTGGTGTATTCATCATGGTCCAGTCAAGAAATAGAAACCGCACCAGAAATTTGAAGAGACAATGTAATATTAAGAATTAACTTATAACACAAGGAGTAACTGCAAAGGCGTAAGAGAAATGAGAACATGAGAAAAGCAGATAAAGGGAACAGTCACTACTTCTAGGGCTAAGACGAAGTGTTCAAAGAAGGAATAAATTTGCAAGAGGGTTTTCCCCAAGGCTGAGTCAAACCTCATTAGAGAAGGTGTGGCTGCAGCCCTTGGATGGCTGAGAAATTAGCTGAAATGCCTTTGTCCGGTGCTAGCCAGCAGGAAACTGCATTTGGGGGTGCCAAAGAAGGAGACATATTCTGGGAAGCAAGGAAGACTCTCTGGGAAGCTGCCCCACGGGATTCAGATGAGACCCTCCAGGAAGCTGCAGGCAAAACTGGCCAGGAAGCCACCCTTTGGAGTGTTGTTAAAACTCACCAGGAAATCACCCCTGGGGTGTTAGCAAAACTAGCAGGATAGTGATCTTGACTGCGAGCTACAAAAAACAAATACACTGAGAAGTCAAGAGAAACTCCTTCCTCCTGCAGTATCCTTCCAGCTCTTCCTATCAACAGAGCTTAACATTGTGCCAGCTGGCTAAGGAAAAATGTTTACAGGTTCCAGCTCCAGTATTACAAAGCAGGGAAAAGAAGGGTGGATTGAGACTGAAGAGGCAGTAAGTGACAACCAGAACAACAGACCAAAAACAGCATTCTACCAAAAATGGGTAATATGTGTTCTTTGCCCCTGGCCATTTACCAAAGTAGTCAGGACAGAAAAGCTCACCCATGAACAGCAGTTTCCTTCCAGAATCTGCCCAAAGCACCTCCCACTCACCTGCCATTCTTTCCCTTTAGAATCCCTGTTTCCCAGCTCACAACAGTACCTGAGCCTTTCTTTTCACAACTTACATTTTCCACTCATCTGCTCCTCATCTCCATGACTGTGTGTGAGAAATGCTCATGGTTCAGTTTGGTCCGTCAGATCCCGCACAAGCCTTGAGCTTCTCCAACAGGAAGAGGCCTTCAGCACCTCCCTTGCTCTCACACTTTCTTGCATGTAAGGCGCTGACCAGAACCTCTGAGTGCAGTGAGGAGGTGATCTCATCATGTCAACTTCTTTCTCACTCAATAAATCCATCATAATAATTGATAAACTTTGGAATGGTAACCTCTATTAATAAAAAATACTGCCCAACTCCTGTTATTAAGAAAATTTGTCTTGAAGTCAGACAAACCAGTGTTTGAATTCTGACTCTGCCATCTGCTCGTAATCAAATATTTAGTCTTTTTTAACCTTATTCTCTTGTGTAAAATGGAAATAATGTGTGTTTCATATGGTTTTAAGAATTTAAAAAAGAAGCATTCACACAACACATACTGAGTTACTGAAAAAGTCTGTTTAGATTTTTTTCTGTAAGATAAAAGACACACTTTTCAGTTTCACCAATAACTTTATTTATGTGGATGTTTTGACTATGTTGGCTATCTCCCACACAGGAGAACATTGATTGTTCTCAATTACTACCTCGATTTGATCACTATCAACTTCAATTGGTCTACCCAAACTGACCATGGAGCATTGTCCACTCAGAAATCTCCAGCATTGCCCTGGCTGGTGTGGCTCAGTGGATTGATTGCCAGGCTTGCGAACCAAAGAGTCGCTGGTTCGATTCCCAGGTGGGGCACATACCTGGGTTGCAGGCCAAGGTCTCCAGCAGGGGGCATATGGGAGGCAACCACAGATTGATGTTTCTCTTGCTCTCTTTCTTCCTCTCTCCCTCTCTCTCTCAAAATAAATAAATAAAATCTTTTTAAAAAAAATCTCCAGCATGAAACTTCATAAACCACTTTTGACACATTAAATTAGCCATGACACCTTCTCCATACACTGCACAGATCTTTTTTGTATATTTCGGTTGCATTTTTACCTTTTAACTTTCTTAAAGATAAAGCATAATATGCCAAAAATGTTGCTTTTTTTTGCATCTTCAATATTCAGATGGCTACATAAAACTTCATCAATTTTGATCAGTTTTTTTAAATGCACTCTGATATGACAGTTGTCACAATACAATCTAACAAAATTGTTTCAAATGAAGTTAAAGACAACTAAGTGCTACTGAAACCATCTTATGGGAAAAAAACAAACCAATATTGGCCAACCCAATATTTTTGACCACTCACTATGTGCCAGAAATTTTACTAAATGTTAAGAGAAAGGTAATATACATAAATATCTGGCTCATGGTAGAATCTTAAAAATAAAAGAGCTTCCTTTTCTTTTTCTTCCCTTTATGATTGTGAACACTATCCACATAGTGAGTGAGCAACAAAATTTTGTCATCATCATTCTTCTTATTTGTGTTTCTTTCTTTTATAGGAAGCACAAAAGAAAAATCTTTATAGACTACATTTATATACCAACATTATTAGGGCTTATTCCTATAAGGATATCCAGGTGGTTTTTTCATGAGTGTTTCAAATATTAATTATTCATATGAAATATGCTAAAAGAGGAAAGTATCTCAGATATGCTGCTGTGTGTGATTAAGATCATTGTTAGTGGGCATATATGCTCTCTATTGCACCCATTATAAATAATGGTACATGTGTCAAATACCTTTGACATTCTTATTATTTCAAAGATTTTTGTAAGCATGAAACATTAACATTTTACATATGGGGATGGAGAGGTTAAATCATTTGCCCAAGGTCACTCAATACATCAGTGACATAATTACTAGTTAGGCTCCCAGTGCTGTGGTCCTCCTGCCTCTTCCCTCTCCTTGAGAGAACATTTGCCTACAGTGATGCCTACTTGCCTTTTACTCTTAAGAAAGTACACTGGAAAAAGTACTTCTTGCATTTTCTCCCAAATCAAATTAATCAGAAAATAAAATTAAAGCACATTTATTTAGCAGAAAGCTACTCTTTCCATTAATGAGAATTTTATTAAATATAATAAAATATTTCAGGCAATTCCTTTCTTCCTGGTGTTTTTTTTTTTTCTCTTCCTTTCTCAGACTTATTGAAAAGCATTTTTATTAGTGCAATAATAGGCTCTGGGACATGCAATTATATTGAGATGCTGACACTTTCCTGTTAGTTGCAGCCTTTGGCCTGAGGCCAAACAGTGAGCCCAAGCATATGAGTTTCTCTGCAAGCAGTCCTGGCATGCCACTCCTGCGCATTTGCCTTTACAGCAACCTCCAATTTTCGCCCACTGTAGGGAGAATTAACTAATTTTTCCTCCCAGTGCAACTGATCCAAATAGATACTCCCATCTCTTTTTTAGGGAAAACCAAAACTTCCTTAGGAAATTTTTGGAGGATGTAGTTAAGGACAGACCTGATTAGAGAAGCTTTACTTCACTTTCATCTGGGGAGATATCATAAAGTGTTCCATTACTCTATAGTCATTTGCAAACATGAAATGCAAATGCTTGTGCCTTTGCCATGAGTTTTCTTTATAGCTTTCCCTTCTGTACAGTTTTTATTACAAATTCTCCTTCTTCCAAGCTCTGAGCCAGAGCATTTTGGAGTAAAATCTAGATACCTACTGTAAATAAAATACAGAAACCTAACCTCTGGAACTTTTTAAAATTTTTCAAGCAAGTATAAACTACACTTAAAAAAGAGAAAAGAAACCAACAGCGGATGCTTCTGAATCCACTCCCACTTTATGTTTAGAAACGAAGTCCCCAGTCCTCTCTTGTCTTTGCTAGATTCTGTGCCGTACACCTGCCCCACATATCCCAACCTCCTTCTTGGAAGTGCTGTGGTATTGTCAAGAGACTCACATACAAACTTTATAAACTTTGCTTTTCAGTTAGATATAAAGAATGAGAACGTACACACACAACTAAACTACACCTTCTAAGGACATCTCTGGCCTGAGTGTGAATTAAAACAAAGGCCAAAACTGGTCCCCACCTTCCCCAGCCTTGACCAGCCATGTCCTGATGACCTTCAACCCCCACAAGTCCAAAGACCATTTCAGCAAAGCCCGGTGGTGTTATGGCGTCATTTCCTCACTCAGGAGACCAGTCTAGAAAGAGTAGTCCTCCAGACCTAAATTTGGTGCGAAGGATTTCTAAAGGAAACCCCAAATATTCGTATTTCTTTTGAGCTGCAGTGCCCCAGCACTGACCATATTTCCCCTTCCTTTCTCATGAATAAGGCCGTCCTTGGTTTCCTGGGGCCATTCCATCCTATTTGATTAGGACCCTGATGGCAGTGTGTCTTTCTTCGGTTTCCTTTCCTCAGCACTGACTAGACTGCTGGCTGAATCTGGTCAGATCTCCTTGGAGGCAAAGCACCTCCCCCCACCACCATGTGATAAAGATCATCACTTTGACGCACTGATGCTAGCCTAGAGCAGGACCAGCAGGCAGGGCCCTGAATACTAAGGGACTTCTGCACACCTTCTTTTAGGTTGGCCCTACAGCCAGGTACCAGACAACCGAAATCCCAGTCCTACCCAGCCATCTCTCCCCAGCTAACCTCCCAAGATGCCATATAACTCTTAGCTAGTCTCAGGGGTTGAAGTTGCACAAGAGTCCAGTGCACTATAGTTGCACTATAGTTTTTTGATCCATTCATTTACTGATGGGCACCTAGGTTGCTTCCAGCACTTGGCTTTGATAAATTGTGCTGCTATGAACATTGGGGTGCATAGGTTCTTTTGGATTGGTGTTTCAGGGCTCTTAGGATATAATCCTAGCAGTGGAATTGGTGGGTCAAAAGGTAGATCCATTTTTAGTTTTCTTAGAAAATGCCATACTCCTTTCCATAGTGGTTGTACCAGTCTGCAATCCCAACAGTGCACTAGGGTCCCCTTTTCTCCACAACCTCTCCAACACTTGTTGTTTGTTGCTTTGTTTATGATGGCCATTCTGACCTGTGTGAAGTAGTATCTCATTGTGGTTTTAATTTGCATCTCTCTGATAGCTAGAGATACTGAGCATCTTTTCATGTGTCTCTGGATCCTCCGTCTGTCCTCCTTGGAGAAGTATCTGTTCAAGTCCTTTGCCCATTTTTTAATTGGGATGCTTGTCTTCTTAGAGTGGAGTTGTATAAGTTCTTTATATATTTTGGAGATTAAACCCTTGTCTGAAGTATCATTGGAAAATATGTTTTCCCATACTATTGATTCTCTCTTTATTTTAATACTGTTTTCTTTAGCCATGCAGAAGCTTTTTATTTTGATGAGATCCCATTTGTTTATTCTTTCCTTTATGTCCCTTGCTTTAGGGGACATAGCAGTAAAAATGTTGCTGCAAGAAATATCTGAGATTTTCCTGCCTATGTTCTCCTCCAGGACTTTAATGGTTTCACAGCTTGTATTTAAATCTTTTATCCACCTTGAATTTATTTTTGTGTATGGTGTAAGTTGGTGCTCGAGTTTCATTTTTTTGCATGTAGCTGTCCAGTTCTCTCAATACCATTTGTTGAAGAGGCTATTTTTACTCCATTTTATGTCGCTGCCCCCTTTGTGGAATATTAATTGACCATAGAGACTCGGGTTTATTTCTGGGCTCTCTGTTCTATTCCACTCATCCAAGTGCCTCTTTTTATGCCAGTACCAGGCTGTTTTTATTACCGTAGCCCTGTAATACAGTTTGGTAGTAGGTATTGTGATCCCTCCTACTTTGCTCTTCTTCCTCAAAAATTGCTGCAGCTATTCGGGGTCATTTATGGTTCCATATAAATTTTTGAAGTGTTTGTTCTATGTCTGTGAAATATACCATTGGAACTTTAATAGGTATTGCATTGAATTTGTACATTGCTTTGGGTAGTATGGACATTTTGATGATGTTGATTCTTCTGATCCATGAACACGGTATATGTTTCCATTTGTTTGTGTCTTCCTTGATTTCTTTCTTCAGTGTTGTGTAGTTTTCTGCATACAGGTCCTTTACCTCCTTGGTTAGGTTTATTCCTAGGTTTTTTTTTTTTTTTTTTTTTTTTTTTTTTTTTTTTTTTTTTTTTTTTTTTTTTTTTTTTTTTTTTTTTTTTTTTTTTTTTGCTATATTGAATGGGATTTTTTTTCTTAATTTCTGCTTCTGCTGTTTCATTGTTGGTATACAAAAATGCCTTTGATTTCTGGATATTGACTTTGTATCTGGCTGTTTCGCCAAATTCATTTATTAGGTCAAGCAGCTTTTGGCCAAGTCCAGTGACATGTACACTATCCTGTCATCTGCAAACAATGATAGTTTTGTTTCCTCCTTTCCAACGTGGATGCCTTTTATTTCCCTTTCTTGTCTAATCACTGTGGCTAACACTTCCAATAATATATTGAATAGAAGTGGTGAAAGTGGATAACCTTGTCTTGTTCCTGATCTTAATGGAAAAGATTTTAGTTTTTGTCCATTGAGTATGATATTGGCTGTAGGTCTCTCATATATGGCCTTTACTATGTTGAGGAATGCTCCCTCTGTTCCCACTTTGCTGAGTGTTTTTATCATAAATGGGTGTTGTACCTTATCAAATGCTTTTTCTGCATCTATTGATATGATCATGTGGTTTTTGTCTTTGCTTTTGTTTATGCGATGTATTACATTTACTGATTTTTGAATATTGAACCATCCTTGCATCCCATGGATGAATCCCACTTGGCCATGGTGTATGATCTTTTTACTGTATTGTTGGATGCAGTTTGCCAATATTTTGTTGAGGATTTTAGTGTTAGGTTTATCAGCAATATTGACCTGACGTTTTCTTTGTTGTGTCTTTATCTGGTTTTGGGATTAGGATGATGCTGGCTTCATAAAAAGAGTTTGGAAGTCTTCCATCATTTTGGATTCTTTCAAATAGTCTGTAAAGGATAGAGGTTAGCTCTTCCTTAAATGCTTTGTAAAACTCTCCTAAAGAACTATCTGGCTTTTGTGTGTTGGGAGTTTTTTGATTACTGCTTCAATTTCATCTGCTGTTATTGGTCTGCTCAGGCTTTCTGCTTCTTCTTCATTGAATTTTGGGAGATTATATTTTTGTAGAAACTTGTCCATTTCACTTAGGTTTTCAAATTGCTTGGCATACAGTGCTTCATAGTAATTTCTTACAATCCTTTGTATTTCTGTGGTGTCAGTTGTAATCTTTCCTCTTTCATTTCTGATTGTGTTTATTTGGGTCTTCTCTCTTTTTTTCTTGATGAGCCTGCTTAAAGGCCTGTCAATTTTGTTTATCTTTTCAAGGAACCACCTCCTGGATTCATTGATCCTTAGAATTGTGCTTTTAGTCTCTATGTCATTTAATTCTACTCTGATCTTGGTTATTTTCTTCCTTCCACTTGCTCTGGGCTGTCTTTGTTGTTGTTCCTCAAGTTCTTGTAGGCATAGGGTTAGGTTGTTTGTTTGAAATGTTTCTATCTTTTTTAGGTAGGCCTATATCACTATGAACGTCCCTCTCAGGACTGCCTTCACTGTGTCCCATAAGTTTTGGGTTGTTGTGAGTTCATTTTCATTTGTTTCCAGAAACTTTTTTATTTTTTCCTTAATTTCATTCTTGACCCATTCATTGTTTAATAGCATGTTATTCAATCTCCATGATTTTGAGTGTTTTGGATTTTTCCCCTTGGGGTTGGTTTCTAGTTTCAGTCCCTTGTGGTCAGAGAAAATGCTTGGTATGATTTCAGTTTTCTTGAATTTGTTGAGGTTTGTTTTGTGTCCTATCACATGGTCTATCTTTGAAAATGTTCCATGTGCATTTGAAAAGAATGCATATTTAGTTTCTTTGGGATGAAGGGCTCTCTATATATCAGTTAAGTCCATTTCATCCAGAATGTTGTTCAATGCCACAATATCTTTGTTGATATTTTGTTTGGAAGACCTGTACATTTTTGACAATGGGGTGTTAAAATCCCCTATTATAATTGCATTGCTGTCAATATCTTTCTTGAAGTCCTCTAAGATTTTCTTTATGTATTTAGGTGATCCTATGTTGGGTGCATATATATTTACAATGTTTATGTCTTCTTGGTGGATTCTTCCCTTGAGTATTATGAAGTGACCTTCTGAGTCTCTCTTTATGGCTCTTCTTTTGAAGTCTATTTTGTCTGATACAAGTATTGCTACCCTGGCTTTTTTTCCCTGTCCGTTTGCTCGGAAAATTTGTTTCCAGCCCTTCACTTTGAGTCTGTGTAGGTCTTTTGTCCTGAGATGGGTCTCTTGTAGGCAGCATATGTGTGGGTCATGCTTTCTTATCCATTCAGCTATTCTATGTCTTTTGATTAGAGCATTTAATCCATTTACATTTAAGGTTATTATTGATAGGTACTTATTCATTGCCATTTTTGTACCTGTGTTCTTCTCTCTCTCTCTCTCTCTCTCTCTCTCTCTCTCTTCCTTCCTTTCCTTAAAGCAGTCCCTTTAGAATCTCTTGCAGAACTGGTTTGGTAGAAGTGTATTCTTTTAGACTTCTTTTGTCTGGGAAGCTCCTTATTTGGCCTTCTATCTTGATTGAAAGCCTTGCTGGGTAAAGTAGTCTTGGTTGCAGGCCTTTGGTTCTCATCACTTAGAATATTTCCTGCCATTTTCTTCTGGATTAGAGCATTTCCATTGAGAAGTCAGTTGCTAACCTTATTGGGGCTCCCTTTTATGTTACTTCTTTTTTCTCCCTTGCTGCCTTTAAGATTCTCTCTTTGTCTTAAAATTTTGCCATTTTAATTATCATGTATCTTAAAGTGGGCCTCTTTAGGTTCCTCTTGATTGGGACTCTCTGTGTTTCCTGGATTTGTGTGACTTTTTCTCTCATCAAATTAGGGAAGTTTTCCATCATTACTTTTTCAAATAGGTTTTCTATCCCTTGCTCTTCTCCTTCTCCTTCTGGAATCCCTATTATACAGATATTATTACATTTCATATTGTCTTGCATTTCTCTTAATCCCTCTTCATTCTTTCTGAGCCTCTTTTCCTTTTCTTGATCTTTCTGGATGTTTTTTCTACTTGGTCCTCCAACTCCCTGATCCGATCTTCTGCTTCATCAATTCTGCTTTTGATTCTTTCCACTGTGTTCTTCAGTTCAGAAATTGTATTCTTCATTCCCTCTTGGCCCTTGTTGATAGTTTCTATTTCATTTTTCATGTTGATATAGTTTGCAATGAGTTCATTGTAGCTTCCCTATAGTTTCTGGTAGCTCATTGTGAGGTCATTGAGCTTCCTGATAACCATTGCTTTGAACTCAATATCTGATAGTCGAGTAGCCTCCGTTTCATTTAGCATTCTTTCTAGGGCTTCTTCCTTTCCTATCATTTGGGGATTGTTTATTTGTCTTCCCATTGTTTGTGAGACTCTTCTTGTTAGCCTCAGTTTCTTAAATTGATCTGTTCTGGCTCCTTGGGTTTATGGTGTGATGTGAATTTCTGTGGTAGAATACCTGTGAGATTCAGTGGTGCAATCTCCTTCGGGTATCCTGGTGTTCACAGCTTCCACTGTCTCAGCTGTTGGGATGCCCCCTCTTTGGATCCAACTCTGTTTTTTTCGCAGTTCTGGATGAACTGTGTTTGTCTCACATCTGTTTTTTCAATGTCCACTACAATTTTTTGATCTCCTATTTTCATATATGCTGTGATACTGTTGGCTGTTTGCTCTGTTCCTCTGTAGATTGGTTAGGTTTTTCTCCTGTGTGTAGAGGGAAGTGGAATCTGCTCCCTCCTACCATGCTGCCATCTTCCCTCCCACCACTTTTTAAGAATATTCTACTCATAGGTAAGAAATAATCCTGATATAATCTTGCTTTATAAATCTCATGCAAGTACATCACATTTTTTGTCAAATTACTTCTCTGTTTTTATTTAGATCCCTAAATGACATGGACAAGAGTAAATATAAGCAAGTATAACTAATAAATTTTCTTCTAAGTTACCATTAAAATCAGTATGTGGATAATAATTGCCATTCACACCATTAATGGTATTAATTTTGAAGCTAGCACCAGAGAAACATTAGGGCCACACAATTTGGGACTTACTTATTTCATTGAAATCTAGTTATATAAAAATTTGCAGAGAACTTCTTTCTATTATACCCTAATTTTTATGATGCTTGAGAAATATACATTGGTCACATGTTACATAAAGAATGAGTAAAAATTTTGCATAATTCAAGTATTACTATTTAAAGCCTAAATGTCATTTGCAGGCAGAAATAAGGAAAATATATATTCAACATTTGGTCTTCTTGACCCACCAGGTTTAAATTGTAGCATTGCACACACAAAAAAAAAAAATTAGAAAGAGTCATTGCTTCAAATTTTGAACATAAAACGAGACTTTACTGATTTTTTAACAGATGTTAAGATTTTTTTACTAATCCCAAAATAAGCAACAAAGGCTCAAAGCTAAGGAATAGCAAGAGCTTGAGACCTCCAAATTCTAAAGAGATTTACCAAAGACTAGAGATGGATCCCTTCCCCAAAGCTTACTAAAAGTCAGCTGAGAGTACTCTACCCAATTAACTACTGCCATTCTACCATTCTCTCTGTTGTCTAGATCAGCCACATCCAGGAAAGAGGAGGGAGAAAGACGTTGGGATCATCAGCCTTGTTGGAAATTCAGAGTTGCACAATTCACTTGGTGAGAAAAAACTCTCTTGCCTTGTCATGGGGAGGGGAAAGGGGTATCTTCCCCCTCCGAAACAAAGGGGAAGGAGTCCCAGAGAATCACTTGTGAAGTTCAGAGGAGGCTACACAGAAGAGAAGGTGAGTAGTGTATGGCACTCTTCAATGTGACAGCTCCTAAGCCAGCAGATGAGCTTATCTGCCTCAGTGCTTATTTCAAGAGAAAAAAATAGAGAACTTGGGAGATGGATAGTAGGGTGAAGAGAGCTGGCAAGTTCACACCAGCTGCCCATGAGGCAAGTGAGCCCTGCAGAGCATAGTTGGGCCTGAGCTAGCGAACCTGAATTCCACTCAAGAGGGAGACCAACTGGACCCACATAATAGGAAAGACAGAGTGAGGCATCCCCTCCCTTCCCAACCACCTCTCACCCTGGGCCTCTTTAAAGAAGTCACACACACATACCCTCAGAGGAGACAGCCTTCAGATGTCTGCCATGCTGGGGCCAATAAAATGGAAACCAGAGAAGCAGTGAAAACAAGTTATGAGACAATTCTCCTTCCTTCATCCTTTCTCTCTCCTTCCCACAATGCCAGAGGAGGTAGATCCACCATAAAGAAGAAGATACGACATTCAGGACTGACAGTGTGAGACCCTTCCTTCCGACATGCTACAATGAGAAGAAGAAAGGAAGAGCAGACCTCACACCTTTTCTCACTTGTAGCCAATCTTGCTCAAGAAGAAGGGATGGTCATACAATTCAAATCAGACAGTGAATAAAAGGTTTTAACTAAACTAAACTGAATCAGCCCAGAAAGCTAAGCAATTTGCCTAGTATGTGTCTATGGCTCCATAACCCAAAGATTCTTAACCGTATGCTTGAAGGCAGCTCTTAAGATGTTAATAATCTACTTGGTTGAAACTCTTTGATAAACCAGATATACTTTTATAGACCCAAGCATGAATTTTCATAATTTGGATTTGTATCAAATCACTACTGCGCACTTTACTTTTGAAAAGTATAATGTTTTGGAACTTGAGTAGGTGGCTGTAGCAGCAGCCACCAAAATGTCTTGACAAGGGATATTTATGAATCTAGCCCAGATGTAGGAATCTGTAGCCATGCCAGATGGTAACCAAGGCTTTGTCTATACCCAGCAAAATCTAGCTGTGCTGGTCTCAGTCACCTCAAGCACAAACTCTCAATGTTGTTAACTAGTAAAATAAATGCTTTATTTAATATTCTTGTCCTATCATGCAAAAGAAAGAAAAGAAAGAAAGAAAGAAAGAAAGAAAGAAAGAAAGAAAGAAAGAAAGAAAGAAAGACCCTGATGAAATGCCTTTGCTACAACCAGGAGGCACAGGTCCAAAATTTTTCCTTTGTAAGTTCTAGGCTGATGTCCCATTCATAATTCAGCCATGAGTCAGTTTTAAAATGAACAGAGCTACAAATGCAATCACTGCCCAGCACAAGCATGATTGTTTTGGTTGTATAAACCTATCTAAATTTATATCCAATTTGATTAGCTTCAGAAAGAACAGAAATCCAAGCTTAATATTGATGGTGAACAAGTATTATATTTTGATTGAGTTTTCTATGTTTGTGAAGATTAAGAAGCCCATATTATTTGAAACTGGAGTCCTTCATTTTCTCTCATGTTAATAGTTGTGGTATGAACATAGTCCCTCAAAGCTTTTTGTTACCAGGAGTCATATTAAAATCATAGTGGGTCAAAAAGCAAATAACACTAAATAATACAAGTACTTTTGTCCATGGCATCTGCCTTGAGCAGGACCAGCAAAACACATGTAGTATATCAGAGGTCAGAATAGCCTATACCCAAAGATTAAAACTGATATTCCAATCTGTTTAAGGTATTTTCTGTTATGATTATATTAATTAATGAAATCAAAATACAAACACCCAAATAACTACATCTATGTAGTTGGAAGTAAAATTGATTTCCTATTGATAAAAAGCAAGAACTAATAAATATGATTGGATGCAATAAAAAATAAACTATAAGTTGATGTCAGGCTGTAAACACAAGCTTTATGAAATAACTATGATTGCTTTTTCTTTGCTTGCTTCATTCAAACAATCTAAGCTTTTGCTATAAATTTATAATTTAGATTCATACAAGCAACTGACTTCTTTTATTTTGTTTGAACTTCTCTAGACTTTATTTAGAAGGAAGAGAAATTTTATGTAAGCAATTTAACTTCCTTTTTTCTCTACAGAATTCCAAAGAGATTGTCCTTATAGAGTTAACTCATCCTATGCAACTGTTCTCATCAACTTTGGAGCCGCTGACATTGTGACTGTCTAAGTGTTCTAATGATTCATGCTGGGGACCAAATTTAGCTGCAGTTCACTTTTCACTGTACTGACACTCTATTTTGAACCAATCAAAAATAAAAGTGCAATCTGTTGTTCTGACCTGAGCAGACACAAATAATCTAAAAAGTTCAAAAAACAAATTTTAATGTTAAAAATAAATATACATATTTGGTCTATGTACATTCAGGTTTTTTTTAAAACAGGACAGAAAACAATCTGAAAGGATTGTTTCTTAAATTGTTTAGATAAAACTTGGAAAAAACAGAAAATTCATGAGAATGTCCAATCTCATAAGGTTTCTAGTTTGATATTTAGGCAAAAGGTAAGTAAAGGCTCCAAATTCTTAACTGCTTAACTGGACATTCCTTTCCACATCTCAGAAGAAACAAAAGGGAAGGGAAGGAGAGGGGAGGGGAGGAGGGAAGAAACAAAGATGAAATCTCATCTACAAAGACAAGCAAAACATACTACAATACTACTTTCTTTTTAAAGACTTATTTTATTTATTTTTAGAGAGAGGGGAAGGGAAGGAGAAAGAAAGGGAGAGAAATACTAATGTGTGGTTGCCTCTCACACGCCCCCATCTGGGGACCTGGCCAGCAACCCAGGCCTGTGCCCTGACTGGGAATCAAATCAGCAACACTTTGCTTCACAATCCAGCATTCAATCCACTGAGTCACACCAGCCAGG
This sequence comes from Anoura caudifer, assembly GCA_004027475.1. NCBI lineage: Eukaryota > Metazoa > Chordata > Mammalia > Chiroptera > Phyllostomidae > Anoura > Anoura caudifer. The sequence continues at coordinate 84,418 of PVKU01003056.1, read as the reverse complement.
GCAAAATACTGCAGTACTTTTGTGAGTAAAAAGATATTGTAGAAAAAGATAAAGGGCTATTGTTCAAAATTTGGTGTCATTACAAGATAGTTTACTTTCTGTCAATAAATATAAATTTCCATCAATGTGCCAGACACTATCCTAGATGCTAGTGGAACACCAATGAAACACATAAATAAAATTTACCTCATAATAGAGCGTATATCCTAGTAGGAGAGGCAGATAATTAACTATATATACCAATACATATGCTCCAATGGTAGGTAGTAATAAGATCTATGAGAAAAAATAAGCTGTGGGATAGAGAGATGTGGGTGGAGAAATTTTTATAAATAGGTTATTCAGTGAAGGATTCTCAGAAGAGGTGACCTGTTTTTAGAAAGACCTGGGAGATGAGAAAGAACCAGGGGAGAGTACAGGGGAAGATTGCTTCAGGAGGGAGAATAAAGAGAACCATGGTAGGAATTTTCTCCTGATTACTCACATCTTCTGATTCACATGCCAGCCTCCTCTCTCATTGATGCGCTCAAATTTTATCAGGTTTTTTAATGATGGTTTCCTACTAAAGAGTGACTATGTTTTCAGTGCATTAAAATCCAGATAATATAAATGTACCTCCCTTTTAATAATGTTTATTTAGGGGCTGGAAAAAATCTTGGAAAGTAGTTCATACTCTCATTTTATAACTGTGGAAACTAAATCCCAGAAAGGCTGTATGTTCTGCCTACTGTCACATAACTAGCTGAGAGTAGAACCAGAAGTAAATTAAATCTTAGTATGAAATTTCACAATCTATTTTGCCTTGCAACATATCATTTCCTCAACTAGACTCTGAGCTCCTTAGGAGTGAAAGGAAGAAAGGAAAGAAAGAAAGAAAAGAAACAGGGAAGGAGGGAGGCAGGAAGTGAGGGAGGGAGAGGGAGGTAAAAAGAGACTTAGAGGGAAGGAGAAAGGGAGGGAGAAATGAGAGAAGGAAGGAAGGGGAAGGAAGGAAGGTACCATATAGTCTATTATGGTACCTTTGATTAAACTGGTGGTCAATAAATATTTTATGAATGAACAACAACTCATCTACATCAACCATTTTCTAAACTCCCCAAATTTCCTCAAGTCTTCTATAATCTCTGGTGAAATAGTTTTGTGTCTCCTAATAAAGTTCTTTATTAAATTGGCAGGGATCTATTTCACTTACCAATGTATAAGTGCTGATAGGATTTAGATACAAATGGTTCATGATCTAAGTTAGAAATAAAGACAGAATATAAAGAAGAATCAAGTAACACGCTCATTTTATGCTTGGATGGTCCTGCTGAATAACATGTAATTTTCCTGGTGAGCACTTAAGGAAGAAACTTTATGTTTACTGTAGAGACCCAAACACATTGTTGGCTTGAAATAAATAGTCAATATTGATAACAGTCAAAATTTAGGCAATGTGCTCTCAAGAAAATATATTGGTCTCTGTTAATTAGCACATATGCTATGAATAAACATTTTCTTACATACAGTATTAGGTTTCTTATGTTGTTATAATTGCAACATGCATAACCCAAATTAGGTCTACAAAGGCAATTATCTTTTCTGCTATATAATTTGTCAATAGTAACAAGCATGGAAAATATATAACTGGAGTAGTTGACATTTCTTAAAGAAAGTAATTTCTTCCTAAATTTGTTCCTCCCTTACATAAGTAATATAAAAAAGAATTAAACTCTTGCAGAAAGATAGCAATAAAAAAATTGACCTGTTTTTTTGTATCTAAGTTCCCAGTACTTTGCACAGCATAAGTTAAAAGTCTCAGCTTTTCCACCATGCAATGCAGAGAATGTGGTGGGAACAGAATGTGAGGCAACTCAGCTGGAAAATATCTTAGATGAAATATTTCTGTCGAGAAATTTTCTCATGTGAATTTGCCTCCAGCTTGGTATATACCAGTCAATAGAACATGGCATTCATTTTACTTCATGTCTGGAGGATTCTTTTTTTAATCAACAAACTGGCAGCATAAGCCAGCAGAACAAAAGCAAAAAACAATGCAACCATGTTTAACAAGAGCTGTATCTCTTATGGGTCAACAGACGAGAGTCCAATTTTAATGTCCTCACAGGTCCTTTGCCGTGATAAACGGCAATGAGGAAAACTCCTTAAGGCTCCCAACCTAGCTGGCTTCTTCTCAAAATCAGGTTCATTATTACCCACAAGAATTCTTTTTTCTTTCAAAGATACATGTCAAGTTTGATAGTTTTTATTCAAAGTGAATAATAACAATCTAAATCTTAAAAGCATGTTTTTTACCAGATGTGCTGATGTCTCAACAGGTTCCTTTTTTATATCAAGGAAAACAAAGCTCTGCTTTGTGCAACTGCCTCTCAGATTTCCAGCCTGTAAAATGGATGTCCTGGACAGAACAGCAGCCTATCCAGCAGGTGTCATCTGATCAAAAACATTTCATGTACACAAAAAGTAAGAGAACAATATGAAAATGTGACAGCTGGACAATAAATTTAGAAATCAATTAACTCCTCAATGATGAAACAAAATTAAAGTTATCTTGATCCCAGTAAAAATTTATATTCTAGAGCAGTGGTTCTCAATTGCTCTTAAATCTAATCATTCTAGGATAATCATCTCCATGTATGATTCTAATGTGCAGACGGAGATAGGAAACAATGTAACACATTAACAAGAAAATCTAAAAGAGGAAGTTAGATCTAACTCCAAATAATTTCTTATAATATAGCAATAAACCAAAAAGGAAAAAAAAAGAGCCTTAAAAATCTAACCCCATTCATCCAAATGGTCGTTTAACATTAACATTGATCAGCAACCAACGATGTTCCTGTAGAAATTAATCTTCAGAATTGTGGCTAATCCCTACCCTACAGTGGCCAGCCCCACCGCAGCTTCCTTACCTGCTTCCCAGAGTCTTGAGGAACATTTTTCTCACAGTCACTGCCGTTCAGCTGGATTGAATCTGGCTCCAAAGTTGCCAGGAATCACACAGGACACAAAGGAGACCATTGCTGCATGCTTATTCATAGTAAGAATACTGGTACAGCCCTAGAAACCCTCTGTAGGACATTAGACTGCAAAAAAGAAGAGGTCATTTCTGCTGAAAATTTAAGTATTTTTTTAATTACTTGCAGTAGTGTTTGCTCAAAGACCCAGAATTTTTCACTTTTGTAACAGTTACCAAGATTCTAGGATGGGCTATTGAAAGAATGAGTTGATCAAGATGTAGTCATTAGACTTTCACTTTTTCTCCACACCTTCAGTGGGGTATAATTGATGTGCAAAAAACTACACATATTTAACATATACAATTTGATGGGTTGGGACATATGTTTACACCCATGACACTGTCACTACAATCAAGGTAATAAACCAACCCAAAACTTTCAAAACTTTTTTTGCATCCCTTTGCTGGTTTTTATTGGGGGTGGGGTGGGGGTTGAGGGGAGGTTTGTTTTTGGTGATGAGAATACTTAGTATGAAGTATCTTCTTAACAAATTTTTAAATGCAAACTATTGTATTTTTAACAATAGGTACTATGTTAAATAGCAAATCTCTATATTTATTCACCGTGGATAACTTGAACTTGACACCCATTGAACAAGAACTCCCTATTTCTCACCCTCCTGCCATTTTACTCTCTGCCTCTATATCTTTGACTATTTTGGATTCCTCATGTAAGTGAAATCATACAATATTTGTCCTCCTGTGACTGACTCAGTTTACTTAGCATAATATCTTCCAGATCCACCCATGTTGTCACAAATTATACAATTTCCTTCTTCTTAAGGCTAAATAATATTCTATGGTGTATACATACCACACTTCCTTCACCCATTAATCTATTGATGGACATTTGGATTGTTTCCTTGTTCTAGCTATTGGGTGTAATGTTACAACAAACATGGAAGTGCAGATAAATCTCTTTGAGAAACTAATCCAATTATTTTGGATATATACCTAGAAGAAGAGTTGCTGAAACATATGGTAGTTCTATATTTAATTGTAGGGGACTATATCAAACTAAAAAGCTGCTGCACAGAAAAAGAAATAATCAACAAAAAAGGAAAGGCAATCCATTGAATGGAAAAAATATTTGTAAGCCAGGTATCTGATAGCAAACTATGTATCTGACAGAAAAAAAAAAACCTGATTAAAAATTGGCAAAGATCGACTTCCAGCCAAGATGGAGGAGTAGGCAGACACACTGTGCCTCTTCTCACAACCAAAATTAAGGACAACAAAGATTTAGAAACAAGAAAACAACCAGAACTCAGAAAATCAAACTGTCTGGAAGTCCAACAACCTTCATCCACACAGGTAAGAGGGGCGGAGTCGCGGCAGGAAAAAGTGGAGGTGCGGACTGGGCACACAGGCAGCAGCTGCGGGCAGCCCCCAGGTGCACAGGCGGCGACTAGCAGACCCCGGGCACGGGGTGGCAACTGTGCGGAACCAATGAGGCCGCACAAGGCAGCTGGCTTACCGGGTGGTCCCACATTCACGCGCAGATAACCCAGGTAAAGGGGAAGCGGTGAAAGGGACTGGAATCCGAGAGTGAGCAAAGCAATGGCCATTGTTCCCTCTAAGACCCCACGCCCACATACAGCGTCACTACCCAGTAACTGGGCTGTCCCACCCTGGGGAACACCTGAGGCTCCACCCCTCACTATGTAACAGCCGAGACTAGACCCAAAAAAAAAAAAAAAAAAACCCAGAAATGAAAATGGCTCAAACCAGAGAACAAATCAAAGCCCCAGAGCCAATTTATCTAAGCGATGAAGAGATTGCCAACCTATCAGACGCACAATTCAAAACCCTGGTGATCAGGATGCTTACAGAATTGGTTGATTTTGCTCACAAATTAGATGAAAAATGAAGGCTACAATAAGTGAAATGAAGAAAGATGCATGGGGAACCAACAGAGATGGGAGGAAAACTGGGACTCAAATCAATGGAGTGGACCAGAAGGAAGAAAGAAACACCAAAACAAAAAACGAGGAAGAAACAAGAGTTCAAAAAAATGAGGAGAGGCTTAGGAACGTCCAGGACATCTTTAAACGTCCCAACATCCAAATTATAGGGGTACCAGAAGGGGAAGAAGAAGAGCAACCAGTGGAAAATTTATCTGAACAAATAATAAAGGAGAACTTCCCCAATCTGGCAAAGGAAATAGTCTTCCAGGAAGTCCAGGAAGCTCAGAGAGTCCCAAAGAAGTTGGACCCGAGGAGGAACACACCAAGGCACATCATAATTACAGGAGCCAAGATTAAAATGAAGGAGAGAATTCTAGAAGCAGCAAGGGATAAGGGGACAGTCACCTACAAAGGAGTTCCAATCAGACTGTCAGTGGATTTCTCAAAAGAGACCTTACAGGCAAGAAGGGGCTGGAAAGAGGTATTTCAAGTCATGAAAATCATGGACCTACATCCAAGATTGCTCTATCCAGCAAAGCTTTCATTTAGAATGGAAGGGAAGATAAAGTGCTTCTCAGATAAGGTCAAGTTAAAGGAGTTCATCATCACCAAGCCCTTATTATATGAAATGTTAAAGGGACTTATCTAAGAAAAAAGAAGATAAAAAATATGAACAGTAAAAAGACAACAAACTCACAGGTATTAACAACCAGACCTAAAACAAAAGCCAACTAAGCAAACCACTACAACAGGAGCAGAAACACAGAAATAGAGATCACATGGAGGGTTAGCAGTAGGGGAATGGGAAGAGGAGAGAGGGGGACAAGGCACATAGAACAAGTAGCATAGATGGTAGGTAGAAAATAGACAGGGGGAGGGCAAGAATAGTGTGGGAAATGTAGAAGCTAAAGAACTTATGACACATGGGCATGAACTAAAGGGGGGAACATGGGTGGGAGGGGGTGTGCAGGGTGGAGGGTAATGAAGGGGGAAAATTGGACAACTGTAATAGCATAATCAATAAAATATAATTAAAAAATAAAAAAGAAAAAAAAATTTGGCAAAGATCTAAATAGATATTTTCAAATGAAGACACACAAATGGTCAACAGGCAAATGCAAATGTTGTCAATATCACTAATCATTAGGGAAATGCAAATTAAAACCACAATAATATTTCACCTCACCTGTTAGAATGACTATTGTCATAAATAAATAAATAATAACAAGTGTTAATGAGGTTGTTGTATCAATTGAAGCCCTAGCACCTTGTCAATGGGAATGAAAAATGGAAATATGGACACTATGGAAAACAGACATTCACCTCTGACACCAATGAATCTATAGTCTCTCCATGGAGTCACAAACAGAAAAGAGAAAAAAAGCAGACTAGATCAGGATTTAATCCTTTAAACCTCATTTTAGAATTAGTAAATAACTCCACTTCAATTTAGTCAGGATATACACCTGTCCCCTGTTAGCCCTTTTCCACAAAGAAATAAAAATATTGTCTTTTCATTTAGAGGCCCATGGGCTCCTAGAGATAAACTGGTGTCAATCATTCTTCAGACAAAGATAAGTATAATTAAACAGAACAAGGTGGGGGGAAAGTCTTGATTTGTAGTTTTTGTCAATTTCCTTGGTGTAAATACTCCCATCATGGCAGAGTTCAAACTACCAATGGGATGTCAATTAACTAGCAAAATTTCTAAGAATGTGAAGATTGGCTCTGGTGAGTCAATACATGAGGACTTCAGCATGCCACTGCTTGTCACTATCCAGTTTATTTTACCTATGTCATATTAAATATGTGTTAAAAGCATGTTCCTATAGAAGTAATCATTATCCATTCACAAATGATAAAATATAATTTAGATTACATTTCATGGGGAGACATGACTTGAAGGAGAAACTCCCCAACCAAGATTTTTACACTTTATACCTACTTACCCCTTCCTAGTCCCTTAGAGGAATCATATTAGCAATCTTATCCCCTTATTCTTGACAGAAATTTTAACTTGGTGATTTTAATTTGGGCATATTTTATGGTATTATAGTGTGCCAAATACTGTCATATTGCTCTTCCTAGTTCTGCAGGTCCAGGAATTTTGTAGCCCTGAGAGAACAGCCACAATGCCCATTGATTCATTCACAGACCACTGGTAATGAATGCATACTCCCATCAAACAGCACCAGTGTTGCAGGGGAAAGTGAAGAAATGACATCCCAGAATCTCTCTCATTAGGAATTGCAAATGGCAGAAGAATATTCTGCAACATAAATTACAATAGAGATCAATTATATGACCCCATAAAATTTATGGGTTAAATCAATAACCAAATGCTTGTTTATATGAATTTTATGTCTTGTATATAATAAAAAATGATATTTTTAACAAATTCTTTTTTGAGGTCAGGGAAAAACTCCCAATTCTCTTGGATCTTTTGAAAATTCATCCCATTCTTCATGGGCACTAGAAGAACTCCAAGAAACAGGAGAGAGAGGAAGAAGGACAGACATTGAGTATTTATAATTTTGTAAGATCTAGTTGTAATCAGTTACTCTATACATCTTTCAACATATCCTTTTGAATATCTCCAGGAGAAGGAGAACTGGGGGGCGAGGAGAGACAGATATTTTTGCCAGGATTTTAGATAATTTCCTGGCTATTTGTCCCCAAAGAAATACATTTAGTTACTTACAGTACATGGGTATCACTCACCTAGTAAAAGTAGAAAAAGATATTGAAGGAAGAGACCACCATTCGACTATATCTGAAATAGAGATGAATTTATTGTAGGCTAAGACAGGGCAAAATACAGTCTCTCAAACAAAGTAAAATCCTGATACTGCATTGAGTTTGGGGGAAGCATGGAGTTCAGGGATTTGTTAAATTTAAGAAATGGAAATATATAGATATTGGCTGACATTCAGAGGCATGAGTAACCAGAGCAAGACTGATGCTTATTGTTTGGAAGGGTTTACAAGCAGTATTGTGATTCTTTGTCAACAATTTGGGACTAGAACCAAAGAACAACTATTCTTATATTTCCTTCCATGAACTTAGAGAACAAGATCATTTTAGTCTCAGAAAAAACTAGAGAACAATAATTGTCACTGTCAAGTGTAAAATTTCTTATAGATAACTTTCTTTTTTTATTGTTGTTCAATTACAGTTGTCCCCATTTTCTCCCATTACTCTCCCCTGCCTTACCTACCCCCACCTCCCACAGTCAATCCTCCCCCCACCATTGTCTTTGTCTGTGAGTCTTTTATACATGTTCCTTGACTTGACCTTTCCTTTTCTTTCCCTGTTATCTCCCTCCCCTCTCCCCTCTGGTCCCTGACAGTTTGTTCCGTGTTTCCATGCCTCTGGTTCTATTTTGTTCACTTGTTTGTTTTGTTCATTAGGTTCCTCTTATAGGTGAGATCAGATGGTACTTGTCCTTTGCCACCTGGTTAATTTCATTTAGCATAATCCTCTCCAGTTCCATCCATGCTGTTGTGAAAGGTAGGAGTTCCTTCTTTCTTTCTGCTGCGTAGTATTCCATTGTGTAAATATACCACAGTTTTTTGGTCCACTCATTTACTAATGAGCACTTTGGTTGCCTCCAGCATTTGGTTATTGTAAATTGTGCTGCTATGAACATTGGGGTGCATAAGTTCTTTTGAACTGGTGTTTCAGGATTTTTAGGGTATAATCCCAGCCATGGAATTGTTGGGTCAAAAGGCAATTCCATTTTTAGTTTTTTGAGGAAATTCCACAGTGTTTTCCACAGTGGCTACACCTGTCTACATTCTCACCAACAGTTCACTAGGGTTCCATTTTCTCCACCATCTTGCCAGCACTTGTTATTTGTTCATTTGTTTATGATGGCCATTCTGACTGATGTGAAATGGTACCTCATTGTGGTTTTAATTTGCATCACTCTGATGGCTAGTGATGTTGAGCATCTTTTCATATGTCTCTGGGTCCTCTGTATGTCCTCCTTGAAGAAGAGTTTGTTCAGGTCCTTTGCCTATTTTTTAATTGGATTGTTTGTCTTCCTGGGGTGGAGTTGTGTGAGTTCTTTATATATTTTGGAAATCAAACCCTTATCCAAGGTATCATTGGTAAATATATTCTCTCAAACAGTTGGTTTCCTTTTCATTTTGCTGGTGTTTTCTTTAGCCATGCAGAAGCTTTTTAATTTGATGAAGTCCCATTTGTTTATTCTTTCCTTTATATCCATAGCTCTAAGGGATATATCAGTGAAAATATTGCTGTGTGAAATATCTGAAAATTTCCTGCCTATGTTCTCTTCTAGGATTTTTATGGTGTCACAATTTATATAAAAGTCTTTTATCCATTTTGAGTTTATTTTTGTGTATGGTGTAAGTTGGTGGTCTAGTTTCATTTTTTTGCCTGTAGCTGTCCAGATCTCCCAGCACCATTTGTTGAAGAGGCTATGTGCACTCCATTTATGCTCCTGCCCCATTGTTGAATATTAATTTACCATAGAGACATGGGTTTATATCTGGGCTCTCTATTCTGTTCCATTGATCTATGTGTCTGTTCTTATGCCAGTACCAGACTGTTTTTATTATAGTAGCCTTGTAATATAGTTTGATATCAGGTATTGTGATCCCTCCTACTTTGTTCTTCTTTTGCAAAATTGCTGAGGCCATTTATGTTTCCATGTAAGTTTTTGAAATATTTGATCTATATATTTGTGAAATATATCATAAGCACTTTAATGGAGATTGCATTGAATCTATAAACTGCTTTGATTAGTTTCGGCATTTTGATGAAGTGAATTCTTCCAATACATGAACACAGTATATGCTTCCATTTATTTGTGCCTTCCTTAATTTCTTTCTTTCTTCAGTGTTCTGTAGTTTTCTGAGTACAGGTCTTTTACATCCTTGGTTATTCCTAGGTACTTTATTTTTCTTGTTGCTATAATAAATGGGATTTTTTCCTAATTTATGTTTCTGCTATTTCATTGTTGGTATAAAAAATGTCTTCAATTTCTGAATGTTCACTTTGTATCCCACTATTTTGCCAAATTCACTTACCTGGTTGAGTCATTTTTTGGTGGAGTATATAGAGTTTTCTATGGATACTATCATGTTATCTGCAAACAATGACAGTTTTACTTCTGCCTTTCCAATTTGGATGCCTTTTATTTCCTTCTCTTGTCTGATCACTGTGGCTAGAACTTCCAATACTATGTTGAAAAGAAGTGATGAAAGCAGACTCACTTGTCTTGTTCCTCATCTTAGTGCTAAACTTTTAGTTTTTGAACATTGCATATGATGTTGCTTGTAGGTTTCTCATATATGGCCTTTATTATGTTGAGATATGCTCCTTCTACTCCCATTTTGCTGAGTGTTTTTATCATAAATGGGTGCTGCACCTTATTAAATGCTTTTGCCATATCTATTGATATGATCATGTGATTTTTGTCTTCTTGTTTATATGTTGTATTATGTTTATTGATTTGCAAATATTATACCATCCTTACATTTATTATAGATAATAACTTTCTATTACATTCTGTAAGAAAATATATATAGTCTTAAGAAGTTAATTTTCACTTCATTAACATAAAATGTTACTTACTAAGATAATAATACACTGTATTTTTGTAATTAAACAAGTCTCTAATGAAGTCTACCTTTAATGGTGAGAAAATAAGCTTGATATAAAAAGTGAAAATTTAAAATGTTAAAACATGGACTATTGCATGACAGTTTGAGAATTTTTTGTTCCATGTTTATCTACTTCCAAAAATGGAAATTTGGGAATCAGCTGGATCTAATTCTGTCACTGTGTAACTATAGAAAAATTAGTCACATTTTCTTTCTTAATAAAATATACATAGTATTAACTTTCAATATTGTGAGAAGAAATATATTTAAGGAATGCCCACATTCATATACAATACATTGTTGAAATTATAAACAGAAATGGAATATGAGAAAAGTGTGATAACATTCCATGTCATTGTATGTATAAGAGTTGTAAATAATAATGATGATGGTGATGATAATAATAATAATTTTGCAATAATAAGAATAATTATGATTAAAGCCCAGAATTACATTTTGCAATATATTCTCATTCTTATATATGATCTTTATTTTCTCCACAATTGATTCCACAGTTTGAGACAGAATTTTTACCACCTTCAGGACAATTGATTTCTACCTATGCTTTCTGTAATTGTACCTAATATATGAAACCCACATTTATTAAGACTGGCAATAACATTTTTCAATTTCCATAAGTCAGAGAAAAATGTAATAAAATATTGAAATCATTGCACTAATTGCCAAAGTGAGCAATAGTGCCAAACTGAAATCACTGACTAGTTGGCAACACTGCCAGTGCAACACTCAAAATATCCAATTATCAACTCAGGTGTTGATGTTGCAATTCACTGTGGAAGAGAAGCTGCACTGTCTCAGAATGTAAACATTAGCCACATGGGACTATTTGAATTTAAAATTAAAATAATTAACATTGAATTACATCTTAAATTCCTCAGTCTCACTAGCCATATTTCAAGTGATCAGTAGCCACATATGGCTAATGGCTAACATATTGTACAATATAGAGAATATTCCTAACATTGGAGAAAATTCATTTGGGTACAGCTGGGTACATAGAGACTTTTCTATGTGTAATGTCTGAAATTGCAAATGTTTTCTGAATTCTGTCCATTCTTTTATCATTGTATTCCATCCCTTTCTTTCCAGTCTCACAGCTATTACCTTGAAAGTTTAGCATCTTCGTGATTTAGCTATTACAATAACTTGTAAATGGTCTCACTGTTTCTAGTGTCTTGCCCAGCTAATCCATTTTATGAAACAAATATGATTAATCTGTCCAAGCAAAGCCTTTTTCCCCACCCAAACTTTGAGTGTCTTCACCTTGATTATAGTGTCTGTAACAAGCAAAAGTGTTCAGTTAATAAGTATCTTCCATTAATTGGCTTCTTTCCTTTTCCAACAACAGGATTCCAAAACCTATGCAAGTCCTCTGCTCCACCACAGATGTCAGTTCATTGTCCCCTAGCTATACTTTGTCCATTTCCACTTTTGCTCAAGCTATTTTTTTCTATCTGGAAATATTTATAGATTATATTCTATATAGCACTCCCCTCTCATCCACAGGGAAAATGTTCCAAGACCTCAGTGGGTGCCTGAAACCACAAATAGTACCAAACCATCCATATATACGGTGTGTGTATATATATATATATATATATCATATATATGTTTTGTCCTAAAAATACTTATGATAAAATTTATAAATTAGGAACAGTATGAGATTAACAGCAATAACTAATAGTGAAATAGACAAGTGTCATAATATACTATAATAAAAGTTATATGAATGTGATAACTCTTTTAAAATATCTTATTGTACTACACTCACCCTTCTTGTCATGTGAGATGACAAAGTGCCTACATGATGAGATGAAGCAAGGTGAATGACAGGCAGGTTGGCATAGCATTAGGTTACTATGACCTTCTAGCAATACATCAGAAGGAGGATCATCTGATTCAGATAATCTTAGATAATTAATCCATGATCATATCCATGGTTAGATGTCAGAGGGAGAAGATGTTGATGGTAGGGGAAATTTAATATTTCCAGACTAAGGCCGACTGCTGGTAACTGACATCAAGGATAAGCAGTGACTATTGTACCTGACTGTTATGTTATAACCCTATCACATCCAGTTTAAGTCTAACTTTATCCATATAGCCAAACTTGACCAACTCACCTCACAACTATCTTTTTTAAGTATATTTTATTGATTATGCTATTACAGTGGTCCCATTTTTTTTTCTCCCCTTTATTCTCCTCCACCCTGCACTCTCCTCCCACCAGCATTGCCCCCACTTAGTTCATGTCCATGAGATGTACATATAAGTGCTTTGGCTTCTCCATTTCCTATACTATTCTTAACTTCCCCCTGTCTATTTGTACCTACAATTTATGCTTCTTATTCCCAGTACCTTTTCCCTCTTTCCACCTCCCCACTAATAACCCTCCATGTGATCTATATTTCTGTGATTCTGTTCCTGTTCTAGTTGTTTGCTTAGTTTTTGTTTTTGTTTTCATTTTTTAGGTTCAGATGTTGATAGTTGTGAGTTTGTTGTCACTTTACTGTTCGTAGTTTTGATCTTCTTCTTTTTTTTATATGAGTCCCTTTAACACTTCATATAATAAGGGCTTGGTGAGGAGGAATTCCTTTAACCTGACCTTATCTGGGAAGCACTTTATCTGCCCTTCCATTCTAAATGATTGCTTTGCTGGATAGAGTAATCTTGGGTGTATGTCTTTGCCTTTCATGAATTTGAATACTTCTTTCCAGCCCCTTCTTGCCTGCAAAGTTTCTTTTGAGAAATCAGCTGATAGTCTTATGGGAACTCCTTTGTAGGTAACTGTCAGACCCAAGGCAGCACACATCAAGGCACATCATAATTATATTACCCACAATTAAAGATAAGGAGAGAATCTTAAAAGCAGCAAGAGAAAAAGGAGACAACTGTCTTTAATAACCCACATCAGTGATCGATCTCTCAGAGGATAGTCCCCACCATTATGTTTTGTGATGTTCATTGTTAACTCCTCACATTCAAGAAATTTACAATCTATTACAAATAGTAGCAAAGACTTGTGAGTTTTTTTGTATATCCCCAACATCTACAACATACCTATCATGAAGTATTTTTAAATATATTTTAAATATACTTCAGATTTTATCTAAAGATATACAGATTTTTATCTAAAAAGGGGAGTAAAAGGGTAGAAAAAATATTTCTTCAGTATAATTCTGGATCTTCCCACACCTTCAGGGATAAATATTATTAGTTCCATTTTACAGATGAGGTTTGGAGAAGCTAAGTAAATTGTTCTAGATTATAGCTAAGAAATGGCAGATCAGAAATTTTTTAAACAAAACAAATTCTAAAGCTCATGATCTTTTAGTTCAAAGGCCTATCTCTTCAATAAAGGATCGATGTTTTTTCCTCTAGAGACAATAGTTTCAAAAAGTACTCATGGCTCTTAAAACTTATTGCAATGATTTCAATCTTTCTCTGTCTTTTTAAACATGACCACGGGGGAAGTTTTATCCCATCATTGAGTTAAAGGCAGGCTTCATGATTTTCTAGTATTTTTTCAATAATAGAAATTCTTATGGCAATTTTCCTTCATTCAGAAATTATAATATTTAATCCAATACATTAATTGACCCTTTAAACCTCATTCATGAGTAAGACACTCCCCACTGCTCTTCAGCTGAGGCTGCCAGCAGATAGGCCACCTCTCTTCAGGAATAAAATATTGTCTATTTCTTCTCTCTTTCCCTTACTGTCTCTTTCCCTCACTTTTTTTCTTTCTCCCTTTTTCAGTAGCTACTGTTTCTTGATCTCCCAGGGTCAAATGTGTGGTGGAAGGGAAGAGAGATAGAAGAGACATGAGAGCTCTTATTGGACTGTCATGAAGAGGTTCCGTGTTCTTCGGGCCTGAAAGATTCATCTTCTCATGGGTGCTTTTACAGATGCTTTGGATACTTCATGCTGGGCATCTGCAAATGTGATTCCCTTGTCCAAGGCAGTGCCTTACCTCTGGCTGGATACTCCTGATCCTTTTGTGGCTGCTCACCTCACTGACATACCTCTCAGTTCTATTACTTTGTGGTCCCCTCACCCTGATAGACTGACTTTTTTTTTTTTTTTTTGCAGAGCCCCATGTTTTAAAGACTTCAAGCTAACATTCCTACTGAATTTTCCACATGGCTACAATTCATGCTTCTTTGGGCCCCAACAGAGGCATATACAGAAACTTTCCAGATGCCGTTTTTTCCCTTAAAGGATACTTTAACTTAGGTAGGTGTGAGTCAGACATTTGTCTACTCCATTCCCAGGTGTATGGACCTCGCATTTAGTTCTCTAAGCTGGATCTCTCTCACAAGACTCCAATCACTTCTGAGTTTAGGAGGGGTGATACCCACAGCACTTAGTGGTTTCTCTAAAACTCACAAAACGTGGGTTTCAGTCATCTCTCTGGTTCTCAGATTGGGGGTCCCTCTCATAAACCATTCTTGACTGTAGCCCCCAACATCTTCATGCCTCAGCCAAAATGAAGAGGGCAAGAGTCCTATTTTAACACCCTGCTACACATATTAAAGTGGGATTACCTCAGAATATAATCTGTCATAGGTTATACACTGTATTGATCATGAACTGGTGACTTATTTCTCTAAAATATCAATGTCCTAGATATCAACTCACTCTTCATTCATTACCCATTTATTTTTTCATGGTGACAATTTCTTCACTGTTTTAAATCAACATAGCATATTTAAAATCCTCTGTATCTTTTGATTGGAGTATTCAATCCATTTACATTTAAGGTTATTATTGATAGGTACTTATTCATTACCGTTTTTTTCCTTTGTTCTTGTGTATTCCTCTTTCTTTTTCTTCATCTTCTTAAAGTAATCCCTCTAGCATCTCTTGCAATGCTGGTTTGGCAGAGATGTGTTCTTTTAGCTTTGTTGTTGTTGTTGTTGTTGTTGTTGTTGTTGTCGTCGTCTGGGAAACTCCTTATTTGGCCTTCCATTTTAAATGAGAGCTTTGCTGGGTAGCGTAGTCTTGGTAGCAGGCCTTTGCCTTTCATTACTTGGAATATTTCTCTCCATACCTTTCTGGTTTGTACTGTTTCTACTGAGTACTCAGCTGGAAACTGATTTTATTGGGGCTGTCTTGTATGTTACTAGCTGTTCCTCTCTTGCTTCTTTTAATATTCTCTCTTTGTCTTTAAATTTTGACACATTTATTATGATGTTTCTTGGAGTGGACCTCTTAGGATTCATCTTTATTGGGACCTTCTGTACCTCCTGGACTTGTGTGACTTTTTTCCTCCTCAGATTAGGGAATTTTTCTGTCATTACTTTTTCACATAGGTTTTCTATGCCTTCCTCCTCTTCTTCTCCTTATGGTATTGCTACATATTTGGACAGGAGTTTGATCTCTAAAATATATAAAGAACTCAATCGACTCAATAGCAGGCAGACAAACAATTCAATTAAAAATGGGCAAAGGCCCTGAGCAGACCCTTCTCCAAGTAGGACATACAGAGGGTCCAGAGACATATGAAAGGATGCTCAACAACACTAGTCATCAGAAAGATGCAAATTAAAACCACAGGGACATACCACCTCACAGAGGTCAGAATAGCCACCATTAACAAATTAATAAACAAGTATCAAAGAGAATGTGGAGAAAATGGAACCCTAGTGAACTGTTGGTGAGAATGCAGACTGGTGCAAGTCACTTTGGAAAACACCATGGAATTTCCTCAAAAAACTAAAAATGGAACTGCCTTTTGACCTAGCAATTGTACTGGTGGGATTATACCCTAAGAATCCTGAGAACATATACCTAAGAACACCAATTCAAAGGAAGCTATGCACCCCAATGTTCATAGAAGTGCTATTTACAATAGCTAAGTGCTTGAAACAGCCAAATTGCCCATCAGTAAATGAGTGGATCAAAAAACTGTGGCACATTCACACAATGGAATACTACGCAGCAGAAAGAAAGAAGGAACTCCAACCTTTCACAACAGCATGGATGGAACTGGAGAGCTTTATGCTAAGTGAAATAAGCCAGGTGGTGAAAGACAAATACCATATGATCTCACTTATAAGAGGAACCTAATGAACAAAACAAACAAGTGAACAAAATAGAACCAGAGGCATGGAAATAAGGAACAAACTGATAGGGACCAGAGGGAAGCAGGGAGAGGGATAAGGTAGGAAAGAAGGGGAAGGGCCTAGTTAAAGAACAAGTATAAATGACCCATGGACATGGACAACAGGGTGGGGTTTGACTGCGGGAGCGGGATGAGGGGTAGAGGAGTGGAGGACAACAGGGGAACATTGAGACAACTGTAATAGAACAACAATAAAAAAATCTTCTAAGTACTTAATGACACTTGTTTAAATTTTCATCTCAAGTGTCACTCCTGGTTTTCTCATTCTTTTTGGCTTTCTCTTTTTTACCTGGATAATGTTGTTCAGTAACATTCATTACTTCCACTCATTTTGAGTCAAAATGAACAAAATGTAGATGTTTTTTTCTCTGCTTTTATCCTCAGATAAATTGCTAGTCTTATTGCAAGTAGTAATCTTTACTCATCCAGTTGTCTTTCACAAATAGAGCAAAGTAGAATCTGCTTCTAAGTTAAACAAAGAGCAGAAATCAGAATGTCAAATTATAATTGGCATATCCCAGAAATAATCAATATTGCCTTTTGCAAGTTCCTCCCACAGTTAAAGCAAACCCTGGTTAGTGCAAGCCAAATCTTGACTAATTTGGCTTCAAGTTATTACCATACTTAATATCTCTGAATCAACACTGATGACTAAGATAAAGTGAACTACAAGAAATGATCAGTCTTCAATGCAAAAACTTTTTCACTATGTGCCAACTATTGCTGGTGCACCTGTTTTATGTTCAGAGTGGGAAGAAAATCAAAAAGACGTGGCCAATTTTGAAACACAATGTTTTAAATAGCTCAAAATAGCTCAAATACATAGCATTGCTTCTACTACTTATTCAAACTACAAGGCTGATTAAGCATATGTGTAAGGCAGGCATGCAAATAAAAAATTACCTACTCACATCCCACCTTACTCTCTCAGATTCCAGTTTCTTTTCTTGGTACAATTGATATCATACCAAGTGGAGGCAGAGGAAAAAACAGCAATTCATGGAGTTTTCATGGGGTACACACAAAGAAGTATCATGAGGAGAATTTCAGAATTTCTGATTTTGCATTTGTGAGGGACTCTAGAAATAATCTAATCCAGCCCTGTTTTTTCAGAGAGACCTCTACTCTTAATTCAAGTATATTGTACTGGTTAACATTAAAAGTACAATAAAGCCTCTGTGATCTGAATCCTGAAAAACTGAGAGAAAAAAGTATACTTTATATTAACTAGTGTCAATTTTTTGCCAAAGTTGTAATTCTGGAACAATAAAAGCCTGAGAAATTGGTGATAAGAAAGTATTTTAAAGCATTATTAATGTGAAAAAAAAGCATTATCATTTAGCTGAAATGCCCATACTAAGAAAGTGGAAATATAAAGTCATGTTATAGATTCATTTCTTTAGCCAATTTTGTGGGTCCCACAAGTCCTCCCAGGCCTCAAGACAAAACACAGGTTAGATGCATAGGTGGAGACTGAGACTCCCATCTGCTCAGATCAGGAATAGACTGAGTGACAAGATGACAGTAGGGCCAAGGATGAACTGTTAAGGGATGAGCATGTTATAATGAGAATAAAGGGTGATTCAAAACTCAAGATACATCTCTAGTAGGAAAAGATACCCAGGGTTTCAGTACAAAGAGCTAAAGACTTGAACCAAGTTCAAGATTCAGAGTTTGTATTCAAGAAATATAGGACAGGAAAAGGTTAGAAGTCCATATGGCTAAGGATTTATGTCCAAAGAAAATTCTAAACACCGACCAGAGGATTAATGAAGAATGTAATAATGTGATGCTTCATGGAAGGTTAAATGCACATTATGTTGTATGAATACTTTTCTAAAGATCAAAAATTTCAGTTAAATTAATCCCCAAGGGGAAATTTTTAATTTAGTTGATAATATATTTTAAATAATCCATGATCACTTTCTAAAACTATTGGTTGCATTTTTGGAGAGCAATGATCCACAAACTGGATTTCAGATCAACTTAATGCAATATAAAGCAAAAACAATTTTTTTTAACTATCTGGGACAAGGTAATCAGGATACAATGATGTACAAAGCATAGGACTTGCCTTCATAGAACTCATAGTGTAACAGTAAAAATAGCCAAGCAATGAAAAATGTGCTGAGTGGTAGGAAATGAATGCTTATGGGAGCACGATAAGGGGAGTTCGCTCTAGTATGTGTAATCAGAACATGATAAAGTGATACCTAAACTGAGATTTGCACAGTAAGTAGACATTTGCCAGGTAGAAATTTTAAAATGTCATTATGACTGGAGAGTCTCAGCTGGCATTCACAGGAGTTAACTTCCCACCCTACTGACTGAATTGTGAGACATAACATACCATTGTTGTTTTAAGCCATTCAGTTTTGGAACATTTTGTTGTTTTGCTTTCACATGGCATACACATAATCCCTAATGAGCTTGAAAAAGAAAAAAAAAGTCTTCTCTCCATTCTGAGACAATAGTGACATCAGAGCCTGATTTTGTTATGCTTTCCCAGGCAGGAGTGTCCAATACTAGATCAGGCATTTAATTATTCTGTTTCTACATGATGGAAGGTGCTCTTAGCATTTAGTGAATGGAGCCCAAGGATGATAGACATCTTGCACCACAAAAAAATTATTCAGCATCTCTTTTGAATTGAGAATATTATACCATACATTCAATTAGGTGAAAAACCTAAGCTTAAGTTCCTTTTACAGATAAATGTGGGGTATGTTTTATGCAGTTCTGATATCCACAATATTTGAGGAAAGTAACTACCACTACAGAAAGGGAGAGAAGAAGGTATTTTACTTTGCTTGAAAGTGTACCTATCATTCTGGAAAATCACATCACTGATTGTGACACCACTCATGATATTTGGCTGCTGGTATAACACAACTGTGACAGTTTGCATTTGTACCATCCAATCCACAGGATCTTTTCAAATAAGGGCACACATCTGACTACCTTATGCCTTTTAGCATTATTTTGCCCAAATATTAACATGTGGAAATACATAACATTTTAGTATTAATCTTTTCTTTTATTTTTCCTTTATACAAAAGTGGTAGCATTATTGGTTTTATATTATCAGGAAAGTACAGGCGACATCCCCAAATGTATATTGTAAAAAGAGAACTTCAGCTCAGAGAGGATTGACCTCTGAAGGAATGTGCCTTCCATAGCCCACCAATTCTTATAAGCATTTTTAAATGCTGGCATTTTAAAAGAAGGTATTATCTTTGCATCCAGTTGATCACTTCTTTGTTTTTCAGACAATTCCTTTAGATTGAGATATGAATTAAAATGAGCAATGTTTTTAGCCAGTCTTAATGGGTATAGTTATTGACTGCTGTACATGTGTCTCATAGCCTGGGTAAATTCCTCAACGGTTTGTTCCTATCCATACCTCCGCTAACCCAAGAACATAATCACTTGTATAGGATTTCTGTGGTCACTAGCGCAACCCAATCTTTTTTGTCATGGTTTCAATAGACCCTTCTACCAAACATCAGAATTGTCTTCTTTGAACAACTCAAGCATGGATCAGCATTAGGACTGTACTCTGTCCACAAAATTTCCCTAAATTAACCTTTCTTGCTTTTCCCCAAATATTTCATTTTTCATTGTTACTCACTGCTTTATCTATTGATTAGCCCCATAAAATTTCAAAACATATATTCCATATATCTTGAATTTCATGACACTCCTACGCTTTCTATACTGCCCTCTGCACTGCTGTCTAAGTCTGCCAGTGCTCTGTTCTGTGTAAGTAAATCTCCACTCAGTGAGTCTCTCAGTCAGGCACCATCTCCTCACATTTTTGTCTCTTCTAACACCAACACCTGTAAACATCAGCCTACATAGAGTTCTGTTCAATTTTATGTCAGATTCTCCCAGAAAAAAAGGATTTTGTCTAACCTTGAGCTTTTGTGTAATTTAGGCAAAATAAATTAACCTAACCTCTTTTTGCCTTAATATCCTGATATGTAAATTGAGGTTAATAAGAGACAATTAATCTCATAGAGTAGTGAAGATTAAATGAACAAATATAGGTTAAGCAATTAAAACAGTGTTTACACATAGTAAGCACTATATAATATAATATTATTACACACAATTTTGGAAGTTATATTTTATAGTCTAGTTTGGTTTTTAAAGGCAATAATTTCAACTATACTTAGTAAAACACACTAACTGCCACTTAATTAGAAAATGTGCTGATTATACAAATATAAACACACAGTGTAAAATTCTAGAGTCCCTCAGGAGACACAGAAGAAACTGGCCTATTTCCAATGGAATTTGCTTCAACTCCAGCAGCCTAGGTGACGTAGTTGGCAATAGTCACTAAACAGACACTGTGCTGGCCCTTGGCATTCATCGAGGTTTTGGCCCAGCTAAGGCACAGGTAAGCCCTTCAACTTGATGACATCATCTGAAGTTCACTCCAGGTAGATAAACCATCACTGGCTTTCTAGGAGCTTTATGTTCTTGGGAATGGCTCATCATCTAGGCAGTTGTTCTGTGTGTGGCAAATTACTATGGACTTTAAAGCCCAGAAAAGGTAAGAAAACAATTTGTCTTATCAGCATGAAAATTAATTCAGGTAATGTTCAACTTTCCCCCCACCCCCCCCCCACTCTCCAACCTGTGCTTTAATTAGACTGGTGAAGGGGAACCAGACAATAAAATGAAACCAGTCATGAACCTCATTTCATTAAGCCCCTGGCAAGTTTCCTTATTAATTGCCTACCCAACATTCCTTTCTTGAGTGATAAGCTTATCCAGTTGTGGAAATGTCCAAAATAGAATTCTAATTGTTTAGATGAGGTCCTCATATCATGTTTAATACATGTCTCTGAGACTCTCAGAAAAGGGTCACATATATCTCAAGTAGTTGGTTTCAGCAGTTAGGATTGGGTGTAAGGAGGAAACATGAACCCTGCAGAAGCAACAGGACTTAAATAACCAGGAGGATGAAGGTTTAAGGAAGTGCTCAATCCCACATCCCCACCACTGGCCCTGGAAAGACTGTGGCCTTCAGGTAAAGGTGGTGTGGGGAGAGGGGCAGAGTCATGGGTTGTAACAATCATAGCGTGGCCGGAAGAGAAATATTGGGGGCCAGACGATGGTCATGGGTTTTGATAGTTGCTTGGTAGGACAAGATGTTTGTCCAAGCCTTTGGAAAGGAAAGCCAGAACTTAGATGGTAGAACAAGGAAATATGGGTTCAAAATACAAGAATGAAAGATTCTGTTCTTACACTCATCCCTTTTCTCTTTCCTCTCTGTGTCTTTCATTCCTTAACTGACCATAATATAAAACTACAGTTTTGTATGACTTGTGAAATTTGTATTTATGATTCCCAACAGAAAACAGATTAACCTAATTGGATTTAGGAGTTTGGGGAGGAGGGTTTTTTTTCTTTTTTTGGCTAACGATTATTAGCCCTCCATAGAAAAAAAGTCACCTGCCACTTTGAATAGCTACTTTGCTAAAGCAGTAAATTGTATAGAACAGTTAACAATTTGTTTTAAAGGACACACAATTTATCTTAAGAAGTTAGATTCACATGTTGATTGAACATGTGAATTAACTAATAAAAAATTAGTCATTTGGATAGTTCACTCAATCAGAGTTAGTTATAAAGTCATAAAGGCAAAATAATGATTTCATCAGCTAGGCAAAGCTATTATCTTTGTTTCTCTCAACTGGTTATTTTTTAAACAAGAGATTTCAAAAGCATCTCTAGTGTGTTTTTGTCCTTTCTTTAAAGAATATTTATTAAAAATAAAATTGTATCATTTTATATTAGTACAGGGTTTTTTAGATTCATAAGATGTTTTCTCATCATGGCATTTGACAATCACCACAGTTCTTTAAGGGACATAGAAAAGTCATTGCTTATTCAAAATTTTAGATAATAAACTTCAGGCTCAGAATTTGTAACATTCCTAGCATTCATACACTATGATTGATACAGTACAGAAGGCAGGACCTTCCAACTGCGAGTTTAGTGTATATCCGCTGTAGCAAGAGGATTTTAGTTAGAACCACTGAGCAAGGTGGATCACAATTTGGCCAAATGATTCTGCAACTATGGAAGAGAGAAGGCCCTGAGTAAAGAGAAAATACAATACTTAGATCTTTTCTTGTCAAATAATATACCTTCATACTATTTTAAAATATGGAAGTCTAAAGTAGGGTGACAATCATCTATTGATAGAAAAGATCCAAGGTGTTACATTCAGTTCAGGAAACCAATTTTCAAGAATTATATTGACAGAATATAAGCAGTGCTTTTTCTAGAATGATTGAAAAAATATTAACAGAAAAGGAGGGTCAGGTAATCTTTCCACTTCACACCCAAATACAGCCAAATGCATTCAGAGCAGCCCACTGCAATGATAAGATTTCAGGTTTTTGAAGCAAAGTCTTATGTTCATAGCTAGGTATCCTCAACTCTTCTTTCTTGGGTCAATCTCCCTTACATTTGTAACTTTTTTAAAAAAAATCTCATTTTCAATATAGTGAATAGGAAATCCATTGTCAGCCACACTCCCCAAGTATCCTCAAGGATCTCTGCTACCTTATTATTCCCTTGTTCACCCAAGTGACCCAGTTGTGAAATACAGTTGTCCCTCATTTTCTGTGGCAAATTGGGTCTAAGACTTCCCACAGATACCAAAATCCACTGATGCTCAAGTCCCTTACATAAAATGGTGTAGTATATCCGTAAATGTTGCATATAGTTGGTTGAATCTGCAAATGCAGAACCAGTGGACACAGAGGGCCAACTGCATGGCCCTTTTTTCATCAATTCTTCCTGAGTACCAAGAATAAAAGGCACTAGAGAATAAAAAGCAGTGTGTGGAGTGGATTTTAACTACAGGTTAAGTATACTGTATCTGAAGATAGAAGGCTATAATACATGAAAGTATAATGTAAACCCAAAAATTAAAAATACATTCCAGACATCCCTACTCTCTAAGTGATTTTGCTATCCCCGCCTCATCAGTTTTTTTCCACAGGCCATACATTCTCTTTGGCCCTGGCTTCCAGCAGTCTCATGTCACTCTCTTTCCCCTCCTGACTTACAGCTACTGGTTTCTCCCCTAGCATTTGCCCATTACCCTTTCCCTCTTTGAAGCCATTGAAAACACACTTTCTCATGCAGATCAACTGAGCCCTCACCTTCCAGACCACATCCTAGGAACTATCTTTTCACACTAAAATGCCCCAATTATTTTCTTTGCTAAAAGAAAAAAAAATATCTCCCAAAGAGGAATATGATTAAAACTTTTAGAATAACCTAATTTTTCTCCAGTCACAGAAGTCTTGATTTTTATATTTGAAATTCTACAATTTCTAGTAGAAATGTTTTATCCTACTCTATAAAGTGACCCTCTTTGATGTAAAGTATCGGTTTAAGTGACTTTTCATTAAGTAAAATCAGTATTCAGAATAATTTCACAGAGAATAAGACAAATAGATGGAAGTTACAGGAAAATAATGTTTTGCTCAAAAGAAGTTAAAACACTCACTAGACCTAGTTAAAGCCTCATTAGCTAGCAGTGTCCAAAACTGGAAATGGTCAAAAAGACACCAGATAATTTATGGGGTAGGGTTTAGAGAGAGTCATCCATTATGTAGAAAGTTGGACTCAACAATCTCTAAGGTCCCTTCCAGTCCTCAAAGTCTAGATGCCTCACTTCAGTGCAAACCACTGCATGGATCTCTGCACACTTGCAGTCCTACCTGTTGTTTGAAGTGTATTTTTATTGTTTGATGTATATTTATTCTTTTCTATGTCTAAATATTTATACTTAATATTCAAATCATATAAAGCATTTTACAAATTTCTATAATAGAAACATTTATTTTAGATTGTTAAGGCCTCTAAACTGCTTGATTGGTGTATATAACCCAGACTTAGTTATATTGATTATTATGAATAACACTTATAGATAAGAAATAATTCGCTCTAAATATAATCTTATCTAATTAGGTATGCTAATGATCATTAATTATGCATATATAGTTAAAAAAAGAAAGACAGCCTTTAAATATCCATGTTATCAGCTGATTTACATAGGAAAGTAAATAATAAGCTCTGTATAGAAATTGTAGATTTGGGAGTTCAGGGTTTGGAACTTTCAATCTAGCGGAAATATCCTTCTACCATGTACCTCAAAAAGTGTTTCTCAAAAGTCTTTATATCACTCATAATTATACGGTGTGTCAAAGTTCTTCCAGCTGACACCAACAATTTCCATTAAAGGAAATTTATGCTTTATAATTTTAAAGGAAACCTATACTTTTATTTATTAACCCTGCAAATCAAGTGGCCATTATGAAACCTAGAGCACTCCACATTCATATCCATGACAATACAATGCGAAAGCAGTTAGGTACCCAAACTGCTTTGAACTACAGATAATTTTCTTGTAAGAAATTCAAGTTGTCCTCAAGATTTTATAAGCCATGCTTCCCTATTGTAGATTTATTTATTCAATCAACCAAAATATACTGAGTATGTACTAATACACACCCTGTTAGAAACTAAGGATAAAAGATACTAACTACTCCTATAGATACCAATATAGCAAGAAACATTTGCTACACACAGTATGCACCATGCACAGTTACGCATTTTACTTGCATTATCTTTTTAATCAATAATCAATCATAGCAGATGTAGAAACCAAAGCTTGCCTGTCACACATTTGATTAGTAGGTCTTCATAATCCCAAAGCCCACATTCCTCACCACTATTCTATACACATGAGCTACACACAAAAAAGTGAACCAACAGAGACAATATAGTAAAATCATATGGTGGAGTCAAGCACAGAATGCAAGAAAAAGCCCCTAATCCACCTTGGAAGGGGGTGCCTGAGACAGAGACAAAGGCTATTTCAGTGCTTATCAGAGAGAATATTTGATCTGAATTTCAAGGAATGATTTGGAGTGAGCCAGAAGATTGAGGATGACAGGGAGAACCAGGAAGAAGAAAGAGAATTTGAAAAGTCACAGAGTCATGAAAAAGCAAGTGTTTGTGAGAATCTACATTTCAGTGTAGCCGAACTCGGAATGGCAGGAGATGAAAAGAAACAAGCAGGTAGTTGAGAGGCATCAGTTGTTACTAAAGACTTTGACTTACCAATACATTTAAGTTCTATTTGAAGATCATAAAATGTCATTGAAGAATTTTAAGCAAGAGAATAAACTGATCAAATATGCATTTAAGAAAAATTACTCTAACTGCTACAATTGGGCAATGGACATGGAGGGAGGATGATTCAAGAGCTAGGTCATAGGGACCAGCCGAGGATGAGAAGAAAAAGGGGGAGAGAGAAACTTTAACAATGCCCAGTTGTGACTTAGGCAAGTGGCTTGATGGTGCTGCATTTGCCGCAGTAATAAAGACAATTGGTAGAAGAGCTATGGGGTAAAGTAGATACTCTATTCTACTGGAAATTGTTGGGACCCAATGTCAAAGACTTGAATTGCTTTGAATTTTAAAGGTCTAAGCAAGATTCTTTCACTTTTTACTCAGAGGCCTATCAAACTCAGAAATAAAAGAGTAAAAATAATCGCCTTTGGATGTCTAAACTTGTGCACCCTTTAGACTTGGAGAACATAGTGAAAGGGAAGAAGAATACTCTGAGTTCACTCTCCCTATTGGCTTATTTCCTATTAGCAAAGGAAAGAGTCTCATATAAGTGGTAAGAATGATCTGTGCTTGTGAACATATGAGTGTACTAGGAACAGTTGACCTAGAATTCCAAGGTTAAAGTCTGTGATGATGTATAGAAGTGGCTTGCTTCTGAAAATGATAGCCAGAAGCTTTGGACTCCAAATTTCCCTGGCTTGACAGATGGCTCCTTTTTAGTACCACACACAATTTTCGTCTGATGCCTATTTCATTCCAATGAATAAACATTTTGCTAATGCCCTGTCTACCATCATCTTGTATGGTTTTAAGAGGTGACATTGTACACATATAATATCTAACTAATGGAAACAAGGCTACTGCTAATACCTAATTAGATCACTTTTTCAGGGATACAAATTACATAAACAGCAACACTTTCGACAGGGAATTATTAAATGTTTCCCTGCTTGAGGTAGACCAACTGACAAAGGGTATCCTCATATAATCCCATGCCAAGGTTCACTTTCCACTCCCCAGTCCGCCCCTGGGGAGAACGTAACCATACAAAGAGAATCTCAACACAAAAAGCACCCAATTTTATAATCTTTACAAGCAACAAAACACGTTCAGTGTTCCATAGCCCCAGGGCTGTGCATTATTGCACAACTCCAAGGGACACCAAGTAAAGGTTGTGATGGTCCCCTGTAGTCATACCACATGGCTGCCTATTCAGTACTTCTCTGAGGATGGAATTATAATACCTTTTTGTGGGTAGTTAGTGGAGTGGGAAATCTCTGACAAATGAGACCTCCTCCCAAACCCTTCTGTACCACACATTTTTCAAAAGTCATCCAATCTATCCTTCTACTTATCCATTCAGTATCTGTAACCTATCAATCAATTCAAATTTTACCTTGAATCCATATTCTTCTCTCCATCTTCCTTCTTTTCCGAGGCACCATCCTCACTCAGCTAGACCATTATTCTCATGTTTCCATTGTGTTTCTTCCTCCAGTATATCTTTCACAAATAACCATAGTGATCTTCTTTAAACAGAACTCTGATTATGTCAGCCCTTCTAAAATGTTTCAATGATTTTCTATTTCTCTTACAATAAAATCCTAAATCCAGGTGAGCAACATCTCTGCATGGCCTTCTCCTGCCTTCCTCTGCAGTCTCCTCTTATATCACTCATCCTCTCACTAGCCTGCAGGTACATGGGTCTTCTCTCAGTTTTCAGAGGCCAAGGTCTTTCCTGCCACAGGACATTTGCAAATGCTGTTATGTTTGCCTGGAATTCTCTTCCTCCCATCTTTTCACTAGGCCACTCCTGATCCATTCTTCAGGTTCCAACATAATCCCTGCTTCCTTAGAGAAGCCTCCTAAACCTAAATCAGGTCCGATCATGAGAGATGCTAATCTCTTAACTCCTGTACTTCACTGAATACTAGTTACAATTCATAATTTGATATTTATTTGTATCCTTTATCAATTGTATCTCCCCCGGTTGTAAGCACTGCCGGGACAGGAGCTGCGGTTGTCCTGCTGACCACTGTATCC
This sequence comes from Anoura caudifer, assembly GCA_004027475.1. Classification (NCBI taxonomy): domain Eukaryota; kingdom Metazoa; phylum Chordata; class Mammalia; order Chiroptera; family Phyllostomidae; genus Anoura; species Anoura caudifer. Next base: position 56,497 of record PVKU01003056.1, on the reverse strand, counting down.
ACTGCACCTAGCCCAGTGCCTGTTACCTGTGATGGATAACGCAGTAGGTAATGGGCTCCGAGAGAGCTGGGTAGGAAACATAATTTTAGAAAATGTTAGCATATATTAGACATAAAATTGCTATAAAATATTCATAATAATCAGAAATGGCCAAAGACAATTCTAGGATCTCAAATATCCCTGTGTGGGAACTGCCTTATGCCCTAGCAAGTCAATGCCCTGCTACCCAGACGAAAAATCCATTAGAAGGTTTTGATGATACTGGTGGCAGTGGTGTTGAAGATAGCAGTGATGTTGGCACCCATGACAAAGAGAAATTCTTATGTTTTCCTAGTCACCATTTCCTGTAAAATTTCAGTAACTTATTTTGATGTCAAACTTTATCACAGCTGAATTCTAACTTCTAAGCATATGAACTACAGAACAAAAAATTTTCCTCATTTAGGCAGTTTTGACGATGTACGGGGATCCACAGAAGTAAGGCCTGCTTGAGTGTGGTTGGTAGGCTAATAATATGGGTGTAATAATTTATAGTTTTAATTTGAACATTTCACCTAAAATGTCATCTGGTGTGCTTGAGTGTAATATTGTTACATTACAGAATTACATGCTTATGATTTTGTAATTAAAAAGGGGTGTTATTATTTGTGCCAGACCCTGTATTTGACTTCATTAACCCCGTAACTCTGGTACAAGTCCATATTCACAAGTGTGACAGTGATTAAATTAATGAGTTAACCATTCCGTTCTAGTTAGTTTTTCTTATTTAGTTGATTTAAATTGGGGAGTGCAGGGAGAAAGAGAAAGAATCTTCTATTTTCATGTGCCTGATGAGAACTCTGAGGCTTTTTGAAAGATGTGGAAACATAGGCATCTTTTCAATGCCGTTTATGTTTTTTTAAGCTACCAAGTCCTACTAAGCCGATTAACTTATTTTAGCAAAATAAATCACTTGGCAAGCACTTCCTACTTGCCTGGTCTGTGGACACCATACTCTTAAACTAGGCCTCCAGGGATAAATAGAAGGCAGGAATGCAACATGGGCTTTGCAGGTTTGCAAATTTGAAATTTGGCTAGCCATGCAACCAAAAATTAAGGGCCTTAAATAATGTTTTTAGAATCAGCTGCATTCCCTTATAGGGCCTTGTTTCACATGTAACATTGTTTTTTCAGGTTTTAAAAAAAGAGTATCAGAATTAACTGTCCCCTAATGAATTGGACCAGGCCCCACAAATGCCCTGTCATTACATTATGCAGACATTGTTCAAATAATATTCCTAACATTTTAATTTCCCTTTCTCATTTATATCTTAAAAACCTCTCTCAAGTGACCTTAAGTAAATGCTAGATGATAGTCTCACATTTGCTCACTTCAGTAATTTCTGTCTTATCAGTGCACTTCCAAGTTTTAAAATATCTTTGCCCATCCCCTTATGTAGTATACGTAACAGGGATGATGCATACACATTCTGTACCATTAGAGTTCAAGAATCTTAATTTTACATCACAGTGTCTGTAGCAGAAAGATTAGTAATTCAGTGAAAGAAAACCTAGCTAACATGCTTGGAAGATGATACCAGAGATTCATTGAGGTACTTAAAAGAAGTGATTTATACACAATTTCTCTTTCCACTGCCACTCACTTTGACTCCCTAAAACATTTCTCAGACTCTGCTTCTACGAGTTTGATTACTTTACATACCACATGTAGGTAGAATCATGCAGACTTGTCCTTCTGTGACTGGCTTATTTCACTTCACCTAATGTCCTTCACATTCTTCCATGTTGTCCCAAATGGCAGGATTTCTTTCTTTTTTCAGGTTAAATAATAAAAGGAGAGTGGGCTGGTGATTGCCAGGGGCTAAGTGGAGGGGGATCTGAGGGGTTCACCTGGTTTGTAGTTTCAGTTTGAGGAGAGAACCCCCAAAACAGAATTTATTTATAGAAAATGTGTATTTATCCTTATGTGTTTAAAGTTCAGTCACCTTCAAAGTACTCTCCATTTGATGCAATGCACCTATCAAGACATTTTTTTCCGCTGCTCAAAACAGTTTTTGAACTCACCAATTTTGATGCCTTTTAGTGCTTCTGCCATTTTTTGTTTTCACTTCTTCCACATCAGCAAAACATTTCCCTTTGAGGGCTTTTTTCCTCTGGGGTAATAAAGAAAAGTTTCTTGGGGTGAGGGCATGGGAGTCATGCTATTTTGGGTCAAAAACTACTGAATACTGTGTGGTGTGGGCAGGTGCACTCATAAGTCACCCACCATGAAAATGGGCAAATGTGTTGAAAGAGTCTTCAAAAAAGTTCACTGAAGCCAAACACAACCTTTCACAACACTGCCAGCTGGTACCCTGATACAGATGGTTTCCTAGAACACTCACCTAGTTCAGGAAGCCTGTGCTACAAGAGGCCCACCCTCCAGAAGACAATTCTGGGCTTTTTGAGTCCCCATGCAAGATGAACAAGTTCTAGGGGTCTGGTGTACAACATATTGCCTATAGTAGTTAACAGTACTGTATTGTACACTGAAAAATATGTTAAGTGGGTAGATCCCATGTTAAGTGTTCTTACAATAATAATGTTAATAATAATAATTTTTAAATTTCTTACTTCCTCTTTCTCCCCCAACCGCTGCATTTTCCTACTCCCTCTTCTCTCTCATTGTTTTTTTTTCTTACCTACAGCATCAATTCCTAAAATAAGAAATCATACCAAGCTGAATTAATTATTTTATTTCTATTATGTTTTAATTAAACTCAAAATATATTTCAATTTAAGTACTTCTAAGAATTGTATTTACTATGCATTAGTCTCCAGGACCCTAAAGTAATCAAAATTGGAACTCTATGACCCTGTCATTTGGAAGCATAGAAAAGATAATTTTTTTCTTTAGATGGTTTCTTAGATACCATCTAATTGTTTATAAATTTTTACAAATTTATCTTCACTTTAATGAGAACATTAAGGCCTCCCTGAAAGTAAATTGCCATACTTCTCATCAATAAATTTAAAAGCCATCATTATAAAGAAAGAAGATTTTGTAAGGATAAGAACTTACCGGAAACTATCTTTTTTGTAAAAGCCAATGATCCCAGGACTTCCACCCTTTTGTCTCACCCTTCGTTTGGTTTCTTCACTCAGATCTTGGCCATGGCAATGGGGGTAAGGTCTCAGTGTAGCTCTGATGTCCCTAATAGGAACAAGAAGAAGAAGAAAGGAAAAAGAGGGTCAGGGAAAGAGAAGCGAGCTAATCACTGACCTTGTAGACCATTCTGTCATTTAGTTTCTGGTTTACTTTTTTCCCACATATTCCAAAAAATACAGACTATAAGAGTTATATGTAAGAAATCTAGAATGTTGTTTTAAAAAGTAAATATTATCTAGCACTTTTTACTTTGATACAAAAGAATAATTTTATACTGTTTATACCTGTTATATTTACTTATATTGTTTCTTTGTTTCCACACTAGATTATGAGCATCTTGAAGGCAGGCACCTTGATTTAGGACTTATATACACTGCTCAGGAATCATAATGCACCAGCACATATATACTCAAATGCTGAGATGCAATAGAAAAATTGCTATCTAAAATCCCAGTGTCATAAGAAGAATTTTAAATATTTTATATTGACTTAGAAGGAATTAATGTAGCTGTATTTCAGTAAATAATATTAAAATGTGTTTAAGACTGATGGTTTTCAGAGAGGAAGGGGTTGAAGGACTGGATGAAAAAGGTAAAGGAATTAAAAAGTACAATTTGGTAGTTACAAAACAGTCACAGGGCTGTAAAGTGCAGCATAAAGAATATAGTCAATAATACAGTAATTACTATGTATGGGCCAGGTGGGTACTGGAAATATCAGAGGGGAATGCTTTGCAAAGTGTATGATTGTCTAATCACTATGCTGAAACTAATACAAAATAATATTGAATGTAAAGAAATGATTTACTAAAGATATGTGCTTGAGAATTTTGATTTTTTTTGCATTTTTTGTTTACTTATAATGTTAAAAACTAAAAATAAACAGAGCATAGTAATTTCAGTCTAACCTTGTGTGTGTTATATATAATATGGGTGTATCTGTGTGTGTGTGTATGTGTGTGTGTGTGTGTGAGAGAGAGAGAGAGAGAGAGAATGAATGGAGGGAAAGAAGCACCTCTGAGCACTTGAGTAGCCTGTGACTGAAGAAAACTGCAGCTAGCATGTCATCTTGCCCTCAAGATCATACATTTAATTAGTGCCTGCCTTAGCACTTGCAAGTCAAACTCTACTGATTTGCAGCCTGGCTGCCTCAGAATGTGCTGTTGGTGGGGAGAGTGTCCGGCAAGTGGGAGAACTCCAAGTGCGAACCACTGGGAGAGAGTGACTCCTCTCAGAATCAGGTCCCAGGGCTCTCCTCTTCCTGGAGCATGCAGGGAAGCGTAATCTTTCAGAGGAGAAAAAGCAGCAAACCAAGAACAGCACAATATCCAAAATGATCAAAGAAAAATTAAGTTCCCAACAAATAAGAATATACAATGTATAAACCCAATTCTATATAGCACAGGATAAAGAAATAATTTAAATTCAGATCAATATAAGCAGTCATCATTTAGACTAAATTGGTTATTTTTCACACTAGTTTGTGCAGTTTGACCTATTTCACTATCTAAATCAAACCCTATAATTACATTGATCAATTTTACCACCTAAATTCTTTCCATGTGAATGTAGTTTAAGAATATTGCAACAATGTAAAAAATTACATGCGCAGTCGTCTTATAGATGATTGACCAAAAATGGAATTTCCAACACAGGATTGTGAATGATGGTGGAAGTTGTGTCCATAGTTTAAAGATTGGTCTGAAACATAGGATGAGTTAGATGTGTGTTTGGTCTTTGAAAGCTGCCCCCAGACAGCCTTGCTGCAGAAGGTGTAGAGGGAGGTTGTGAGAGATGCCCGGGTGCACCTCAGGTCTAAGAAAGGGACTCTCAGGTCACAGCATGTCTCAGGAGTGCTAAGAAGTCACTCCTAGTGAGAGGGACCACATTCGAAAAGGATTGACAGTTTAGACTGAAAACAGCTTTCGAAGAGACTAATCTTATAAAGTATTGCAAATGAATAAGGACAACAGGAGTAGGTGTTCACCTGCCAGTCTCCGCTGTGCAAGATGAGAGCCTGTCTGTACTCACACATGCGCCGACTTAAAAAAAAAATCACATAAAAACATCTTTGCTACGGAGACATTTTTAACAAGTATTACAGAAAGAGCACCAGCTACCAAAAAGAGTTGCCAGGGCCAGAAGGAGCCATCAATCGAAACAGTTTACATTTCAAAGTTTTTCCAAGAAGAGTGAAAACCGTCTCCCTGCCTTGATGGAAACCGGAGGTGCTGCAGTAAAGAGCCTACTGATTTGCAGCCTGCCTCCTCAAGGCAAAGCTTCTTTCTCCAGAGATGCCCTTTAACCCTTAGGTTGGTGCCATCAGGTAGAGCAAAACAGAAGGGCCTATATCTCCTGGGGCTTGCCCTCTAAGCAGCTTCCCAGGCTGTGGAGTCAAGATAAAAATCCTCTTCCTTTTATGAGTTTCATAAGAAAAGAGCCTTCTTGCTCTTGGGCACTATTTGAGATTAATAGGTTACTTTTACTTCTATACTCCACACCTCTTGGTATCACTTAACAAACAATTATATCCATCTGCCTTGGAATGTTTCTCACCCTCTGGAGGTAATTCAGGAATTGACTCCTACTTAGCTAGGCTTCTTTTACAATCTAGGAATGAATGCTAACAATGCTCCATTTTAACCAGGGTATGTATTTGTTTAATTGTCCCTTTTACAAAAATGTTTTTTATTGGAAAGAAAAAGTTTGCATGCTTTTTTTTTTTTGTCCCTAAAGGAAAAATAAAAAAAGAACACTTCTTAAATTCAGTAACAATTTTCAAAAGGTGTATAATTTAATGTATACTTTGTTTTTTTAGCTTAATTTTTCCATGACATTTCTAAACACCAAATCTAATTTCCAGAATCTACAAGAATGAATCCACATACTTTCATTCTTTGTTCCAGAAGCAGGTCAAATGGAAACACTAGTCTAAGACAAAAATGTTAACTTCACAATTAAGACTTGGGAACAAAAATAACAGACACTGCTGACTTGCAGGCCATGAAAATGGTTATTTGTGCACCTCCCTCCCGCACATTTGCTCCTTATACCAGCAATCCCCCCACTAGATCCAATAGCTTTATCACATCTCTTTGACCAACAGGCAATTTGCACAAGCATGATGAAGACTCAGATGCCCTAATAAATGAGAAGTATTGCCATAACCATTTTCTTAGATCGCAATAGAATGAGTAGAAGGGGAAAAAAACAGAAGTATTACCCACTGTTGTTTCATGCACATATAAATGCTGATCATTATGATCACAAAAATTGCAGTCACTTTCTTAGAATGACCTATTGATGTACATTACACAATATCACTGAAAAATATTACCAATTTCCATGCCAGCATCCCTGGTAAATACCACTGGTTCTCAATGAACTCCTTCTGACCTCCTGGTCTGAGGCTGTCACCGAGTGATGTACATAATTCTCTCAACATTGATACATTACTTCTGCTCAGTGTTGGGGGTCAGGCCAATAGTGTAAAGTCAAAGATAATTAGCAGCCCTATCAATAACCCACTAAAGGATTACTGCCTCAGTGACAGTCCAGAAAAGCTCAGAAAAGAGGTAGCAATATAAAGTTGAAGGGAAGTGCCCGTGTATTCTGTGGTTCGAGCAGCTGCTGTGGACTATCAGCATCACCAGGAGACCTCATTGCATTAGCATAAATTCAAATGACAAATACACAGTGCTATTCAGAGACTCATTAATTTGCAATGGGTGCAGTGCTCTTGACATATTAGTGCAAAATTCAAATGTCTATGTAGCAATGTGAATTTAGTTGTGAGACCCAAGTCGCTAAAATGAAAATGTGTGGGGTTTTTTAGCAGTTTATTAAATTATGAACTGTGATGACTATATCCATGCATCTTTTTAAGCAGATGAGGTCCAGCGTGCTCCAGCGGCAAATCGTAAGGTTTGTGTTGATATTTTCCTGTCAGACTATTTCCAGGCAGCAGATAAGATATGTAGTAGACTGGTTCGTTCTGTTGCATGCAGACTGAGAGCTCCCCCTCCTGGACAAATGACATTGCCACGCCGAAAGAAAATCTGACCATTTATTGTCTTCTTTTTACATTTTTAACAACAGGTTTTGATGCAAAGAATTTCAATGTACACCGAAAGCCAAGAAAAGCTAATTTGGTATCCTTCGTTGTATATGAGAGTGTACAATAATTTTCTGCAAAAATGCAGAAGTCGCCCTCAATTAATCACGCAATTTTATATGCAGCTACTGAAAGACCTCGTTTACGTGTATCTTTTTAAAAATAATTTCTTGATTTATATACAAAAAGAATATAAGGAAAAACAATAAAACACTCATATTCAAATTGCTTCCATGGAATCATAAACTAGGTTACAATTACTAGCATTCAATTTTATAAAGAAAAAAAAAGCATGCATATACAGAGACAGAGCCTTTTAAACAAAGCAACCAAGTATATATTGTTTTCAACGTGGTCGTATGAGGTTATGAACAAACAGGCAGAGGCAAGGCAAGTCAAATCGCACCTCTGCCACACGTGTCTGATGGGCTAACTTTTTAACATAAGAAATCCTCTGCCTAATTACTTCAAGTTTATCAAGGCAGAATTATCACTGGTGTGCCTTTTAAAAATTGGCACATTTTGTCTATAAATACACATAATGACTCAGATTAGTTCAATAATGGGAAGAGAGAGGTCAACTTTGTCTTCAGTACTATCGTAACCTGAGTATCCAGAATGTCAGCACCTGCACTTGCAGGTATCTATGGTCTTAGAGCAGACCCAGATCTCAGTGTTTGATATAAATACTGAGGTTTATCTCCAGTATTTTTAAAGACATCCATTTTAGCATTTTTCTGTAGAAGCTATAGCTTTCCAAACCGTGCAACATGCCTTAGAATATACTGAAAAAAAGGTTACCATTTGAAAGTTCTTATAAGGAGACTAGAAAATTCACAAGGAAAAGATATGCTCTTTGGCCATTTGAACTAACTAATGTCCACTGGGCTATGCGTTAGCAGATCCTTATGAATAATTACGTTTATCACTTTCTAAACTTTGAATAAGTTTATATTGAATATAATGTAAAAAAGGCATTATGCCCTGTTATTATTACTTCTAGACTTAATTATGCACTTTCCGAGTGCTCAGTTTATGGTGAATTTGGGGAAACTCATCCCACCAAAAGCTGTGTACTTTTAAGTTCCATTTTATAATGTCATTGATGTTTTGTGTCATCTTCAACAATTAAAAGTAAGATCAATATAATGCATTCTATTTAGTTACAATGGAATTGGTCTTGAGTTATTTAGCAGGCTCATTTTATTTTACTGTAACTGCTATATGAAAAATACAGAACTAATGAAGATTGAGAAGGATCTCTGTACATTAAACATATGGAAAGAGCATGAAACTGAGCAGTATATGAGATTTATCTCTGTAGCTGGATGTCTAGGCATTGCTTTTCCTTAACATATTCTCTTTCACCAAGTAATTAGAATCCCGGAGTCACAGAATGTTAGAGCTAGAAGGGCTATTGTTGAGCATCTTTCATTTTATAGACATGAGAACCAGAGACTCAGAAAAGTTTAGCAAATTTACCAAGATCTAATGACTACAAAAAGAAGAACTAAGAAAAGAAAAAATCCCTGGTCCCTAGATAGTCCTCAAACGTTAGCACATACCAGAATCACCAGGAGGGCTTGTCGAAACGGACTTCTGGGACCACTCCCAGAGTTTCTGACTCAGTACTGGGGGGTTCATTTTTGGCAAAATCCAGTTAATACTGCTGTTCTGTCCTTACTGGTCCAGGAACTGCACTTGGAGAACTACTGGTCTCTATACCGATTTTTGTAAACTGCTGCTGTCTTATTCCTATGAACTCTTCTCATCGTGATGAGCAAACCAAACTCAAGTTAATAGCACATTTCTTTGCTGTCATCCCTCTAATAAACAGTTGGGTGGTACCTACAGTGTGAGAAGTCTAGAATGACATAGAAAAAATTAAAGAAAACAGAACAAGACAAAAGCAATGTACCCAGAGCCAGATTAAGCATTTAGGGGCACTAAACACTACAAAGATTATTGCCACTGATGTAAATCTCTATCCTAACCCAATTTATCAGCAATATTAAATCATACCCAGTGTAGAGGAGACAAAGTGTTAAGGTGTGTTCAGTTTCTCTCTTTCTCATTCCCTCTCTCTCTCCTTCTCCTTCCCTCCCTCTGGCTCCTCCTTCTTCCTCTCCCTCTCTCTCCATCCTCAGAAGCCTCTATCTCACTTATACCCTAAGCATTTCCTAGTGGATCTGTCAAGTTGTACTTGAGACAGCTTCACCTCGGTCATTACCAAGCTGCCCATTTTCATTATCTCTTACCATGACCACCTGCCTATTTTGTGACTGGAAAATAATCTCTGAGCCGCAATTTTCTCAAGTCATAACAGAATCTAGTTAGCAGCCAAATATAGGGAAGATGACTTTATCATTTGCTGCCTGCTCCCACCAGCTATCAATATTTAGGCCAACACAAATGTTTATCTTCCTTTCAGTCTTTAAAATAAAATAGCATCCACAGACCTAATGAATCAAAATGCACTTCATCATTGCCTATACAGTGTTAGCAAGTTTAGGTCACAAGAACTAGAAAGAAAGAGCCCCCGCGTATGTGAACTTGAAATTACCTGTGCTTGAAGAAGCAGCTCAGAACAGGAGCACAGTCTAGAGGAACTTCCACCTAGGCACTTACTGGTTCCTTCGCCTCCTGCACAGAATTCAGCCAACCAGTCCCTTACTCTGGTCTCACAGCTGTAATATCATTGCCTTTTTCCCCTGGTTCAGGGAATGACTGTGATGAAGGTAATTACCCAAGTAAAATAAAGTGGGTTATTTTTATTGTTTCTAAAATAGTGTTGGTTGAAAAATGAAAGTTTGTCACTGATGGTGACAAACTATTTTAATCATGCAATTAAGCCTTGGTGTTTTTGTGTTATTTCTCCCATTTTGACTGGGGTAAAATTACCTTTTCTCATAAAATTAATAGATTGTCTTTTATCAGTTTTCTAGAAAAATTTTATTTCATGGAATAAGTTTGATTCCAATTAATACCATAAGTAAAATAGCATTTTCCTGAATATGAGAAGTCCTCCCCCTGCCCCAAAATATAACATTCCTGTCTCTGGGATTCTGTAGTAAGTTATTCACTAAAATCTGCTTTAGTATTTTACTTAAACTACAAAAAAATAACCTTTACATTTCAAAATAATTTTCAAATATAAATGGCTTCCAAGCAGCTTTCACTGTGTTTCTGCCTCATATTTACTTTTCTACAATTGTCCCTATTTTTCAGGTAAGCCTGGACATAGGCCTATCATGACCGCAGGCACATGCTGGGTGTCACCACGCTTACCACGTGCCTAAGTGAACACTGTATGTTCCCCATCATTTCACCAAGGCCTTCATGAATGCACCTGTAATTCCAAAGTCTTTCCTGCTCTAGATGCTCCCTTTCTCATTTCTTCTTCAGGTTTAGATAAAATAAACATTCTGCCTATCACAATTCTTGAATACTTTGAAATGTCTGAATTGTAGCAAAAGTTTTATTTCCCCCGTCTAAATTAAACTGAATTATTTAGTATTTCAATCATCAATATTAAAAAAATAACAACATGAGAGACCAGAAAAATTTATTCAGAAAGAAAGGCTATGAGAATATTCTTCTTTACAAAACAATAGAATGCTTATTTCTTCAAAACATATTTTGTCCTTTAAAAAATTATTGAGATCAAGTACTGTAACTTAGAGGTTATTTGGCAAAAAGTTTATTAATATAAATGGCTAATAGCTAGCCTTGTATGAATACTAAGGCAGATAAATAGTAATCTATTAATTCAGGTTATCTGCTCTACAACTGCATTTTTATTTATACCTTAAAATATATGCATATATACTATTTTCATCCTTCAGTAAAAATAGAGGTAGATAGTTTCTGGTGTATTAAGCAAGTCAGTTTTACCTGTTTCTATAGTCTTTTCTGGCAGTTTTAAGGCAGTTACTTTACACAGACTCTAGAAATGAAAAGGCAATAAAAATGAACACATTTGCCTCATAGAGGAGTCTTTATTAATGACTATGTGAACATTCTCTGTACGACTCAATACTCTGAATCCACCCATAAAATTCTACAAAGAAGTATATTTTTGTGTGTGAGCTGATATCAATAAAATAAGTGTATCACAAATGAAGAAAGCACAGTTTCCTATCTTTCATTTATAGTAAGATCTTGTATTTCAGAGTTTAATAATGAACTTCCCTGGAGTTTTTTAATAAAGCAGGTGCTCTGGTATTGCAGGCAGTTTTGCTTTCTCTCCCTCTCTCTTTTTTTCTCTACCCCCAAGGGAAAACAATCTCAGTAAGAATCATGGTCCTGTTTATCAAGCATAAATCTAGTATAGTGTGGGCCACATACCACCTAAGCTGATCCAGACCTCCAGCCCAACCCACTGTATTCCTGAGTTTATAAAGCACAACAGGCCCTCTGAAGTTAAGGTTGGGGCATTCCCTTGCTGTCCTTACCCAGAAAAAGTATACAACCAGCTTAGAGTAACTGCACAACATTTCAAATTTAAAGAAATACAAGTTTTGTGGTGGTTAGTGTAGGCGTGGGGGTAGCTCTTAAACGTTCTTTTCTTCTACGGAATATGGAATTACTAAAATATATTCAATCCTATTAATGCTTGTCAAATATTTCACAGTTCAGCTTTGTTCAGATGTTTTACTGACTATGAAAAAGCAGTTTGGTGGGATTCAGATTCTAGAGATGGAAAAGCTGTAAGAGACCTTAAATAACCTTATTCTATCAGGTCAATAGGTGAAAAACTGAGTCCCAAGGAAATTGACTTGCCTAAGGTTTTGCAGAGTCCAGCTTAAAACTCCAGTCTGCAGATGCTCACTCAGTCCAGCATCCTGCCCACTACTCATTTTATCCAATTTTTCCTTTAAGAATTAAACAATTTCAAGAAGCTATACAATGTGATTTCACAACTAAGATAAAGCATTCATAGTATATCCAGGATTATGTAGAATTAATTTCATTTGGTATTTAGTCACTGAGATCAAATAGTATTATCTTTCAAATACAGAGGTCAATTTTAGTTCATTAGCAAATACAACGGTTGCAGAAGGTCTATGTGAATTCTTCAAAGCTGCAGTCTTTAAAATGTCAGAAGTGAAATACATTTCATAAAAAAATAAAATTTGACAAAAGTACTTGAGTTTAAACAATATCTCTGCAAGCCTAACGGCCCTGTTATCACAGATCTGCTAAAAACACATAATTCAAAGGTTTGAAAAGGAAAATATATGCCATGGCCAATTAATAATTGCCATTTCCTCTTATTTCTTGGTTTTAGCAACTTTTCCAAGAGAGATTTGGGTCACAAGATATTATGACATGAATAAAGCACTATGGTATAGATTCAAGTTAAGATGACCTAAGATTACCTAAAGCCTACAAAAACAGAAGACGAGATTAATGTTTAAGACTTACAAGAAAATTACTGTAGGTAAAAACATCGATCCAAACAAGATGGCTATCAGGTATGGTGGCAATCGTATCAAGCTTTCTGAACTGAGAGGCCTAATTGCTATCCAGGCATGCCCCAGTCAGCTAAGCAGAGCTAAAGACAAAGAGGAAGCAATACTACCAAGTGTAAGTTGATGCTAATATCCTCTCAATAAAAACAGTATTGGTATGTCTTGGATGAAGTCATTTGTCATACACACACACACACACACACACACACACACACACAACTGTTGCTCCTTTATATGCTCATTAATTGTGAGGTTATATCAGAGTTTCTAAAATAACATGGACATTTCAGTATTAAATAGTTGGAGTATATAAACCAAAAACATGGCCTTTGGTTTGTCAGCATATTTGTAATTTGTACTTTTTCCTAAAGAAGGAGGTGGTGGTCTGCTCATACTATGATGTGGTCACGTTAATATCATAGCTAGTGATGATCATGGTATAAGTGAGGCTTATAATAAACGCAATTTTTCCTACTGACATGGTCAGAAATTCAAAACAAAAATGTTGAAGGTAGTTAAATTGTGTTTTTACATGTAAGTCCTTTTCAATATGAATTGACTCTTCATCTATTTGGCTATAAAACTTAATGATCTTATTTTTCTTAGTAACTATTTGTTTCAGGAGGCAAAGTCAACAATCCCTGGAATTCTCAATAGACATTCAAGATGCTCTTCTTGTTAAACGGTTTGCTAATACAGTAGCAAGATCTTTGTGTGTTCTACTGGACAAAGGGTGGTGGTTGTCAGAGAGCCTGGACAGGAAGTAAAGCAGGCAAGCAAGTATGTAGGAATCAGGAGTGTGATAGGGCTTGTCAGTAAACATAAGGGAAAGTGAGGTACTAGTCAAAGGAGAACAGAAGGAGATACAGCCTAATAAATGAAAGGGCCCTAACAAAGATTGAAGCAAGGTCTGGCCCAGAAAATAAACTCCTGAGGCAGAAGTTAACACCCTTGTCCAATGGGAGGGAAGAGTGGGAAAGTTAACAGTTGGATTTTCAGTTGGGCAGACACTGAAACAACTCTGGGCCCAGCAGTGGGGTCTCAAAGGAGAAGAGACGTGTGTGAATAAAAAGGCTGGGCACTCAGAACCCACTGAGGAACACCTAGAGCTGTGTGCCTCTAAGGGCAGAGTCATCTTCCCCTGAAATACCACGTGAGTGAGCCCCAACAGAGTTTGCTGTTGCATGGACTAGCAGGTGGAGGAAGACCAGAGTTCAAGAACAGCAGCCCCAGCTGGTGTGGCTCAGTGGATTGAGTGCCAGCCTGTGAACCAAAGTGTTGCTGGTTCGATTCCCAGTCAGTGCACATGCCTGGGTTGCAGGCCAGATCCCCAGTAGGGGACACATGAGAGGTAATTACAGATTGATGTTTCTCTCCCTCTCTTTCTCCCTCCCTTCCTCTCTCTATAAAAATAAATAAATAAAATCTTTTTTTAAAAAAAAGAACAGCAGAACATGTCAGTGAAAAGCAGACTGATACCAGTCAAGGGCATAAAGTTGATGCAGAGTTCATCTGTACCTTGGAGTGTTGCTGGAGAAGGGCTTCATTTTGGTTGGCATAATCCCTAAAATTCTTGAACTATCCAGGAAACTAGTTGCCCCCCCCCAAGAATGCAATACTGTACTTCTAGCCAATCTAGCACATACAGCCTTGATTCAGTCTTAATTTAACCTAGTAGGAGAAAAGCTAAGTGACTGCCCTTGCATGAAGAGCCTAGGGATTGGGTTATTCCAGTTCCATAAGTACTGCATTATATTGCTGTGTCTTCTATTTTAAAAATACCACTATGGAAGGTGACTGCTACTTGTATGTAGATGGAAGTGAAAAACCTCATTGTACAACTCTTGATAGGTTTTGCATTTTTTTACCTGCAAACATAGTCCTTTAGATTATGATATTTACAACTAATGCCTTCATATACATAAAATCTAGTATCATTCCTACTCTTGCTCTTACACTTTATTCCATAAATAAACCAGGATTATTATGGATGCTGATGATCAAATTGTCCTGAATGCTTTCTTTACTTCTTAGAAATATTCAGCACCTCCCCATTGTTTCATGATATGTTGCCCGGCATTCTTCACTTACACTTACTTTTACAAAGAAAACAGAACTAAAAGAAATACTGTGAGATACTATGTTCTTTTGACTTAACTTAGAGACAAATGAAAAATTTCTGCCCTGGGATTTAGAAAACACTGGCATGACCAGGAATCAAACTTTCTATCAACAAAATCTTTTGAATGAAAAAATAACAGGCTCTTTTAAATAACTTAGATATTCTATTGAGGGGCAAGAACCTAGAAAAGATAACTTCTCAAATTCTTTTAATTTTTAATTTCCCAAATGACATATTTATGCATTTGCATTAAATTACAAGCATTACAGAGAATTCCATAGCCCCATGTGATCATCACCCCAATTCAAATCAGCTCCCCAGTTAAGCACTGTTACTGGTTGCAAGGGTATTTTGCTAAGCTATTCCAGGAATATTCAGGGGTGTCCAAACTTTCGGCATCTCTGGGCCACAATGGAAGTAGAGTTGTCTTGGGCCACATATTAAACACACAAAAAGTAACAAAAACTGATGAGAAAAAAAAGACTTTAAGTAAATTTACGATTTTGTGTTGGACCACATTCATAGCCATCGTAGCCATGCGGGCTGCGGGTTGGACACCCCTTTATGCATTTATAAAGATGTATAGAATAAGTGCATAACTGCATATAAATATATATATACATATACATACATATATTTAGTGCATCAAGATATATTATTTGTTTGATTTTACATGAACAGAGAAAGGATACCTTTTAATTTTAGGATGACATAATTTGATTAACAGTTCTGAGCAAAATAAAACCTTTCTTTGGAATGATCATCCTGGAAGCTAACATTAATCCTGCTTTTGAAATAGCAAACTAACAGGAGCATCCCCTCGCTAAGGAAGAAAAGTCTGCTTCGATGGCCATGGCAGGTCCTTTACAGCCCTCGACGACAGCAGGCTTCCATCTCACCTAAAAACTAGCAATGTGATTCATACCCTGTGTCCATTATAAAACTTGTACCTGATGAACCTCAAAGCAACTTTCTGGATCACATACCGTTTTGGTCCAGAAACCCACTTTACTTGTTTTTATTGTCATCGCTTGTTAAATCTGCAACACACACATACAGGCACACACACTCACACACTCATATGCACAGCCTGGAGGAAAACTAAACCCTACACTATTTTTCCCTTAGAGGGGGGAAAGGAAAGAAAAACAGGAAAGTTAATAATAAATATTTGCTGTGATTATTTAAATATATATGTACACACACACACACACACACACACACACACACACACACACACATATTTCCCCTTGAAAGTTTCTTGATAAAGCACGGGTTTACAGAAAGTCTAGACAAGTGGGTCAGCCCCCCTAAGACATACTGAAACTTAACTTTTTCCAACTCTATTATTCAGGGGCTGTTTGATTTGATATAAAAAGGATTAAATAAATGCTTGGAAAGTATACTGAATGGCAGTATTTAGCAATCTTGTTTTCTTTACATAATGTAACACACTAATGGACTACATTTTCTTTGCTTTCTGCCGTTAACTCTGAAAATAAGCAAGTTACTGTCCAAATCAGAGCCAAAAAAAAAAAAAAAAAACACCACAGGGTTTCTGGCTGTGAAGGGACACTTCATGCATAAATGTGGGAAAAGAAAAAGTTGATGAACAGCCAGTTGGGAAGTGTGAAGAGATTATTTTTATTTCATGATGTTTTCAGTGTGTAGTAAGTATCTAAGATGTTCAAAAATACTCATAATATCACTGTGCCTGAAAGTTTACAATCCTTGTAGTAGATATTATCTAAGGTAGTAGACGTCAAACACTTATAATGGGGACACTCTCCTTCAATCTCTCCTGCTCCCTTTTGATCTACTCCAAGTTTAATAGGGTTAAATGCAGATTCACAGAAATCAAGCACAGGCACACTGGAATTTTAATGAATGGGTCCATCACAAGTGGTTCCTAAAAAAGTAAAACAGATGCTGCCCCTCTGCTGCTGTTCTCTCTTCCTGGTTATTTTTATTTCTTTCCCAGTCAAAAGAGGCTGTTACTTCAGGGTGATTTTCCTTTGGTAACCATTCTCTTTCCAACATTGAACACCAAGTATCATTTTCAGACCTCAAAGTTTACAATGGTGGTGTTTGAACAAAACTGGAAAAAATCTTGAACGAATTATAATCTGCATTCCATTGTTGATCCTGTCAAATAATAAAGAGATATAAAACCACACAGGCATGCACACAGACCCACACACAATACGACTAGCATGGATCTCTAAAATGATAAAAATTAATTATCTGACTGAAGTGCTGACCTCCAACAAGGTTTCCAGTGTGTGGTACATATTTTCTGTCTATATGAAACATGAGCTACCCTTGCTAATTAGTTTATTCCTCTCATTGCCATTGCCTGTGATCCTTTCATTAATTATGATTTTGAATTTTTATTATTATTTATACCCTAGTTTTATAACACAGCAAACATTTAAAATTTAATAAAGCAAAATTGTAATTGTCTTATTTAATCAATAAAGGTGTGTTTCTTGGGAGCATAAGTGGAAAGTTAAATTGTTCTGCAAAATAAATGCCACAATAATGGAAAGTCAAAAATATTGTAATTTCTCTTGATAAAGGATAAGGTAGAGAATGTTTTCACCTGATACCTTAGAATAAAGAAGTATAAAAATATGATCAATTGACCCTTGTATAATCATAAATAAAAATAGTTCATATATATCTACCTCCCCCAAATAGATATTTTAAAAGCAAAGAAGTTACTACATATGAGTTCAAAGTATGTACAACTATATAATATCTTTTCTATTAACACACAACAAATATGTTGAGTGAAAAACATTCTGAAAGACAGGGAGTTGAGCTTCATGAAGCTAGAAGTGATTCAAAACCACCATCTAATCATAATGGGTGGTGACTGCCTGGGTCTCCTCTAAGCACCCCATGTCCACTCATTAGTTGAAAAAAAACATGAAAACCTAAGGTAAAACCTGTTTCTTGAACCCTCCATCCAAAAGGAAACAAAGTAAATTATGGTATTTTCAATTTAATTGTATAAGCTAGTCCACCTTCTGTTTACATTTCTGAATTAGTATTAGTAAGATAGATTCACAGACTCCTATCTGTTAGCCTTCCAAAGACACATAGTTCTTTTGTCCTTATGTAAAGAAGACATTCATTTCTAGTAAATAAACCATTTCATGGAGAAAAAAAATAAATATTATTTCATAAAGATAAGAATAATAATTTTTTCCTTCTAAAAGAAGGAAAAAAGTACTGTGCTTACTTGTATATTTTAAGATAGTTTCTTTTTATATTAGCAGTTCATTATCAAAACAAAGAAGTAACCTAGCCTTAAGATATTGAAACTTCAGCATTAAAGAATGGTGGTGTTTCTCAAATACTAAGCAAAAATACATAGTGATATCTCCTTTTATAAGTTTTGAATGTTGGAAACTTAAACAAAATTTCAGAAATAAAAGGTACTCTGTATCACCAAGAGAAGTGTACAAAACCAGAGAAAATTCTTAATCAAAACCTCCTGCAAAATTTTGTACTTTGCTTTATTGAATAAATAAATCCATTGGCACAATAAGAGTTTGGGTATTAGGTCTTCCTATTTCCACAGTTTCTCAAAAAGTTTCACATAAAATGACCATATAATCCAGAAATTCCACTCCTGGATATATACTTTCTCCTCAAAAAAAAAGTGAAAATGGGTGTTCAAACATGAATGTTCATAACAGCACTACTCAAAATAGCCAAAAGGTAAATACAGCTCAGATGTCCATCAGTAGATGAATGGATAATCAAACTCTGTTAAATCCATACAATGGAGTATTACTCACCCATGAAAAGTAATTGATACATGCTACCACATGAATGAATCTTTAAACCATTCTGCTAAGTGAGGGAAGTCAGATAGAGAAGGTCATATATTGTATAATTTTATCTTTATGAAATATCTAGAAAAGGCAAACATAGAGAGACAGACAGCAGTTTAGTAGTTGCCAAGGACAGAAGAGAGTGGGAAAGGTCTATTGATTCCTTAATGGTTATGAGTCTTCCTTTGAAATGGTGAATTTCATGTAATGTG
The DNA here is from genome assembly GCA_004027475.1 of Anoura caudifer. Taxonomy (NCBI): domain Eukaryota; kingdom Metazoa; phylum Chordata; class Mammalia; order Chiroptera; family Phyllostomidae; genus Anoura; species Anoura caudifer. The sequence continues at coordinate 37,583 of PVKU01003056.1, read as the reverse complement.
TTCAATTTAAAGAAAAAAAATCTAATGCCAGTGCATGCGACCTGGCCCAGAAAGCCTTCGTGATACCCTAGAAACCAAGACTCTTCACAGCAATATGGAAGGTTCACTGTTTTTAAGTTGGGTAAGTTCCAGAACAGCACCTCAATGCCTAAGGTAACTCTCTTAGATGTGGCAGTTATGGCCCCAACAGTAAACACCCTGCTCTGCTGACTTTGTTAATCATTTTAGTAGTATGCTTTTTCAAGAGTCCTGGATTTTAGCACATTCTTTTTAAGTTCAAGCCTTTCCTTATTTTACCCCTTTGGTCATTTAGATAAAAGAAATTTTATGGAGGAAATGGTGAATTGACTTTCTTATAAGGCAATCATACATCCAGTTTCCTGGAAGACTCCTAGTTCACATGTATTAGCCAGTGTAATTATTAGTAATGTCCCTTCCACTCTCAAAAGAGTCCCAATTTGGATGATAAATTATGTGGTCTCATTACTTCAAGGGGATCACTGTTAAGCTTCCCTGGCTGATCTGTCCAAATTTTCTGTACCAGCTTTAATCCAGTTCTCTGGCAAGTTACATATGATTATATGCATTCTCTTTGCCAAGGCATACATAGCATGTTTGGACAGTGTGGTCTCATTTTATGATCTTTTGCTCTTATTATTCTTCATATCCAATGGTAGAGCTAATCATTTGCAGGAACCAAAATGTTAGAAATGATGTCACAGCACACTTTTCTATAGGATATACTTTTAAAAATAGATTAATCCAAAAAGCAAATGTCTTAATAAACTCAATTTGGGAAGATTCTGTGTTACTGAATGGTAATGACCTATATTTGGGTGAAATTTCACATCTCTTTCATGAGATCAAGCACTATAGATAATTTCGTAGTTGTCTCCCTATGCTCACTAACATCCTTCTAAATCAAGGAATTTCAACCAGTGTCCCATAAGAATTTTTAAAACGTGCAATACCTGACTATTTATCAGGAGCACTAGCCTCATTTCCCTTAGACTGTCAAATTAAAAAATGACAATAGCCAAAGCAACAATAGCCATGCGGTGTAAGTGTATCAAAATTATATCTATTTGTTTATCAGATGAGCTAAAGATATTTTTTGGTGCACTGCAGGATTTTTTTTTACACATAAAAGTTCTTAGTTTATTAACCCTCTCACGAAAAAAATCTGGGTAATCACCACAGATAAAGTCACTGAAGAATCTTTACTCCACTTGTTGTTCAACCTCCAGCTCACTTTTCGCCAGCACCAACATTGGCCTTTGCAGTCCCCCTGACTGTCCTCATCATGTTCTCGTGCTCCTTTCTCTGTTGTCTTGAAGTCTTCCTCTCATATAGGCCATGTCATGCAAGTCTATGTTTGGGTTAATTTTTCTTTGCATAATGCAAAGAATTATAAGTCATGCCAAAGCCAGTTGTCTTACCGCCAGCAAAATGGGTTCTGAATCCAAACACAAAGATAATATCTGGTGGTCTTACACAACTTGGCTAGTTTTTCCTGAATTTCTGTCCTGGGTAATGTTGCCTTTCCAAGGAGAACAGCATCAATGACCCTTTGTTTCCACTGAAATAGTCTTTTGGTCATCCAGAACTTCCAGAACTTCCTGGTCTGGATAGTCACTGTCATTCATGATGGTGGCTGATCTTCAAACAGCTAGGGAGCAAAAGCTGCTGCAGGATTTTAGTAATCAGTTTAAGATAGGAGACCCCAAAACAACTGGAATTATCTTCTGGAGGGCGGGCCCCTTTTACTACAGGATCCCCCTGGTAAGTGTGTGTTCTAGGAACCCATTTGTATCCATGTGCCAGCTGGTGTTGTATAAGAGTCTGCATTTAGCTTTAGCAAAACTTTTTTAAGACTCTTTCAACGCACTTGCCCATTTCATGATGGATGATTTATGAGCACACCTGCCCACACCACACTGAGTGTTCAGCAGTTTTTGACCAAAAACAGCACAACCCCAGTGCCTCACCTTCCCTATTCACCTGATCTCACCCCCAAAGACTTTTTTGTGTTTCCCTAGATGAAAAAAATCCTCAAAGGGGAACGTTTTGCTGATGCAGGAGAGGTGAAACAAAAAAACAGCAGAAGCAATAAAAGGCATCAAAATCGACAAGTTCAAAAAGTATTTTGAGCAGTGAAAAAAATGTCTCAATAGGTGCATTGCATCGAATGGAGACTACTTTGAAGGTGACTAAAGTTTAAGCATGTAAGAATAAAGATACATGTTTTTATAAATAAATGCTAGGGTTTTTAGTACCCCTTCGATTGTGTACCATGAGCTGGAAAAGGTTGAAAATTACTGCTCTACATAAAAAGTAGTCATTCTTTTTTATAGCCTATGCATAGTCTCAGAACCTCTGTTTATGCAAGCTTAGATCACAGAAGGAAGTGCACTGAGAATTCAAATGGGCTCAGAGGTTTACGAATTAGATGGCCATTGAGCATGTCAGATTTAATGCACTCTTCTTAAATGGCACTGTCTGCCTCTTATATCTAAATATCTCTAAATTCTAGAAGTTTAGCAGCATAATTGTCACATACTTCAGTATTTGCGGTCAATATCAACCTAAACAAAAGTTAATCAGGTGGTATTTTATTTTATTTTATTTTATTTATTTTTGTCCTACATAGGGTAAATTTATTTTTTAATGTTTTCTTATTTGTGCTATCACAAATGTCCCATTTTCCCCCTTTGCCTCCCACCACCCAGACAGCCCCCAACTTCCATAGTCAATGACCACACCATAGTCCATGTCCATGGGTTCTTCATGTACATTCTTTGACTAGTCTTTCACCTTCTTTCAATCAGCCCCCACCTCTCTTACAGCTGTCAGTCTGATTCCATGCTTATGGTTCTATTTTGTTGTTAGTTTATTTTGTTCATTAGATTCCCCCTATGAGTAAGATCATATTTGTCTTTCACCAACTGTCTTATTTCACTTAATAATAGTTTCCAGTTCCATTCACACTGTTGCAAAAGGCAGAAATTCCTTCTTTTTTCTGCTGCATTGCATTCCATTGTGTGAATGCACCACAGTTTTTTGATCCACTCATTTACTGATGGGCACTTAGGCTGTTTCCAAATCTAAGTAATTATAAATAGCACTGCTGTGAACAAGAGTGCATGAGTTCTTTTGAATTGGTGTTTCAGGATTCTTAGGGTAATTCCCAGCAGTGGAATTGGTAGGTCAAAGGCAGTTCCATTCTTAGTGTTTTGAGGAAGCTTGCTACTGTGTTCCACAGTGGCTGCACCAGTCTGCATTCCCACCAGCAGTGCATTAGGGTTCCTTTTCTTCCATATCTTCACCAACAGTTGTTGTTTGTTGATTTATTAATGATGGCCATTCTGACCAGTGTGAGGTGATATCTCATTTTATTTTTAATTTGCATCTCTCTGATGGCTGGTGATGTTGAGCATTTTTTCATATGTCTATGGGCCTTCTGTATGTCCTCCTTGAAGAAGTATATATCTATTTAGGTCCTTTGTCCATTTTTTAATTGGATTATTTGTCTTCCTGTTATTGAGTCCTAGAGTACTTTAACTATTTTGGAGATTAAACGTTTGTCCAATGTATCATTAACAATACATTCTCCCTTACAGTTTTTTCCCTTTTCATTTCAATGCTGGTAATCAGGCAATATTTTAACTGGGCTGCTTTGACTGCAACAGAGGCCTATATAGGCCATCTTAAAAAAGAGAAGTTTATTGTGAGCTTATCCATAGGATTAAATAACCAGTTACTCTCAGCATCAGCCTCCCCTGGGCTAGGTGTTCTTAATTACTGCCTGACTCTGCTTATTCAAAATGGAAGTTTCTTAGAAACTTTGGTAGCCTAATGGCCTGCCATGGTGCCAACTTCACATCACAGCATCCTTTCAACTTGTACTTCTTTCTATTAGTTTATTTCAAATAACCAAAAGGGAGGGTCTAATTACTCCAACTCATCTTGTTGTCTTATGCAATGCCCTAGGTCATTGGATCCTCTATGGAACAACTGCCCAGTTTCAAAGTCACCACTCCCTTTCCAGCTCCTCAACCAAGATAAACTGTTTTAGTCAGAGAAGAAAGGCTGGGTCATACAGTATAGATAAGTCCCCACAGCCTCCATATCAGGAGGGCAAGGGAGTCTCCTTCAGAATGGGAGAACCGGTATACCCCACTGGGGCAGTTTTTCTTTTTTTCTTTTTCTCTCCTTTCAGTCCATCTCCATGAAAAGCTAGCTCCGTGAAAATCTTTAACTCCATTTCTGCCCCACTTACCCAGAACCCCCTTCACATTAGTTATTCTTAATTGGTTAGATATCAAATACTATTTCCAACATCAATTGCTAATGACAACTTGATGCTACTGTGAGGAAATTACATTTAAATTAGGAACTGCTCTACAGCTAATGGCAACATATTGGGAACCTATCTCTACTGTTAGAGAAATGTTTAGAAATGAGAACTTCTGCCAAGGACCTCTTCAGCCCCCAATCATATCATATTTCTGTTTATTTACTCAACTAGCTCAGGTTTTTGTTTTCCACTTAATTCAAATAATACTCAATCAAAACATGTTTTGTTTTATGTTTACCTTTCCATAACACTGTTTCAAAGCACAATTCATACATTAAAGTCTGATTTTTTAAAGCATTTTTAAAATTATAAACAAAAGGTTTTTTGAAAGTCCTTTCTACAGGAAAAAAAGCAGGCCAGTCAATAGGAGATAAAACATAGCATATGTCTGTGGTATTTGCTGCACAGTGTGCAAAGAGGTTTCTAGGAAATTCAGAAAACTTAATATTTACTAAATGACTAGCATAATATAGTAGTATAAAATAACCTATTTCTTTAATAAGAGTTATCTTTCTGACCTCAAAGAGCCTGTGTTTATTTAATGGATTCATTAGTATTCCCATCCTTGCTCAGTTTCTCAAATTTTCAAATGAATAATTCACTCAAACACTTGGGGAACATAGCTAGTGAAAGGCCCTGAAAATCTTCACTGGGCAGGAAAAAAAAATCCCATGCAGTGAAATGGACAAATTTCTAGAAATGTATAGTCTTCAGAAATTGAATCAAGAAGAAGCAGAAAGCCTAAATAGACCAATAACAGCTAGTGAAATTGAAACAGTAATCAAAAAACTCTTGGCACAAAAAGCGCTGGACTGGACAGCTTCACAGATGAATTTTATCAAACATTTACAGATAAGCTAATTCCTATCCTTCTCAAACTATTCCCAAAAATCCAAGAAGAGGGAAAACTCCCAAATTCTTCTTGTGAGGCCAGTATTATCCTAATTCCAAAACCAGGCAAAGAAACAACAAAGAAAGAAAACTACAGGCCTATATCACTGATAAACATAGGTGCTAAAATCCTCAACAAAATATTGACAAAACAGATCCAGCAATATATTTTTAAAAATTATACACCATGATCAAGTGGGATTCATTCCAGGGATGCAAGGATGGTACAATATTAGCAAATCAATAAATGTAATACACCACATAAATAAAAAGAAAGACAAAAATCACATGATCATATCTATAAATGCTGGAAAAGCATTTGATAAAGTATGGCACCCATTTATGATAAAAACACTAAGCAAAGTAGGGGTAGAGGGAATATACCTTAATAAAGGTCATATATGGGAAACCTGCAGCCAACATCATACTCAACAGACTTTCTGCCTAAGATCAGGAACCAAACAAACATGTCCACTTCCACGACTTCTATTCAACATAGTATTGGAAGTTCTAGCCACAGTGATCAGACAAGAAAAAGAAATAAGCCATCCAAATTGGAAAGGAGGAAGTAAAACTGTCATTGTTGTAGATGACATGATAGTGTATATAGCAGGGATATCAAACTCATTTTCACTGGGGGCCACATCAGCCTCATGGTTGCTTCAAAGGGCTGAATGTAATTTTAGGGCTGCATAAATATAACTACTCTTAACTAGGGGCAAGGAGCTCAACAGTGCCACCAGGTAGAAACAAGGTGCTGGGCCAGATAAAACAAGGTAGAGGGCCAGATTTGGCCCTCAGGCCTTGTGCTTGCCACCTGTAATATACAAAAAACCCTGAACACTCCACCAAAAAACTACTTTACCTAATAAGTGAATTTGGCAAAACAGTGGAATACAAAGTCAATATCCAGAAATTGAAGGCATTTTTGTACACCAACAATGAAATATCAGAAACAGAAATCAAGGGGAAAATCTCATTTGATATAGCAACAAGAAAAATAAAGTACCTAGGAATAAGCTTAACCACAGAGGTAAAAGACCTATACTCAGAAAACTACTCAGAACACTGAAGAAAAAAATTAAGGAAGACACAAATAAATGGAAGCATATACCATGTTCATGGATTCAAATTAACATCATTAATATGCCCACACTACCCAAAGCAATCTATAGACTCAACACAATCCCTATTAAAATACCAATGACATATTTCACAGATGCAGAATAAACATTTCAAAAATTTATATGGAACCATAAATGACCCCAAATAGCTGCAGCAATTTTAAGAAAGAAGAATGAAGTAGGAGGGATCACAATACCTGATATCAAACTATATTACAAGTCATGGTAATCAAACAGTCTGGTACCAGCATAAGAAAAGACACATAGATCAATGGAATAGAATAGAGAACCAAAAATAAACCTAATTCTCCACGGTCAATTAATATTCAACAAAGTGGGCAGGAGCATAAAATGGAGTAAAAATAGCCTCTTCAATAAATGGTAATGGGAAATCTGAACAGATACATGAAAAAAAAAAATAAAACGAATCTAGACCACCAACTTACACCATACACCAAAATAAACTCAAGATGGGTAAAAGACTTTAAATATGTCATGACACCATAAAAGTCCTAGAAAAACATAGGCAAAAATATTTAGATATCCCACTCAGCAATATTTTCACTGATCTATCTCCTAGGGCAAAGGATATAAAGAAAAGAATAAAGAAATGGCACTATGCCAAAGCCAAAAGCTTCTGAACAGTAAAAGAAAGCATCAGTAAAATGAAAAGAGAGCCAACCGTACAGGAAAACATTTTTGCCCATGACACCTTCAACAAGGGTTTGATCTCCAAAATATACAAAGAACTCATACAACTCAATACCAGGAAGACAAATAATCCAATTAAAAATGAGCAAAGGACTTGAATAGACACTTCTCCAAGGAGGACATACAAAGAACCCAGAGAAATATGAAAGAAAGCTCAGCATAGCTAGCCATCAGAGAGATGCAAATTAAAACCACAAGGAGATGCCACTTCACGCCAGTCAGAATGGTTATCGTAAACAAATCAACAAACAAGTGCTAGCAAGGTTTTGGGGAAAAAGGAACCCTAATACATCGTTGGTGGGAATGCAGACTGGTGCAGCCACTGTGGAAAACAATGTGGAATTTTCTCAAAAAACTAAAAATGGAATTGCCTTTTGACCCAACAATTCCACTGCTGGTATTATACTGTAAGAATCTTGAAACACCAATTCAAAAGAACCTATGCACCCCAATATTCATATCAGCATTATTTACAATAACCAAGTGCTGGAAATAGCCTAAGTGCCTATCAGTAAATGAGTGCATAAAAAAATTGTGGTGCATTATACATAATGGAAAACTACGCAGCAGAAAGATAGATGGAACTCCTACCATTCACAACAGCATGGATGGAACTGGAGAACATTATGCTAAATGAGATAAGCTAGGAGGTGAAAGACAAATACCATAAGATCTCACCTATAAATGGAACCTAATGAATAAAAGAAACAAATGAGCAAAATAGAATCAGAGTAAATAATCAAATAATTAGAGTAAATAGAATCAAAGGAAATAATGAACAAATAGACAGAACCCAGAGAGGAGGGAGAGGGGGATAACAGGGGAAAGAAGGGGAGGAATCTAGTTAAGGAACATGTTTAAAGACCCATGGACATAGATAACAAGGTAGGCATGACTGTGGGAGCAGGGGTGGGGGAGTCAGAGAGAGCAACAGGAAAAAAATTGGAGCATCTGTAATCGAACAACAATAAAAAAAGAAATGTAATGTGTTAAGAAAATATCATTCTTATCTCTCTAGTTCACTAGGCAAGCCCATCAAAGTCTCCTGCTTATCTGTGTAAGAGACAACCAGGGACTTGCCAGCAGCCAAGGTTCAGGAGAGTGATGTGTCATAAGCAGAGGGAGACATTTGGAGCAAGTGTAGAAGATAAAGGCACACCTATCTATAAGGGGTCACATACTAGAGCTATCTTTTTTCTTTTCCTATGTTCCCAGAAAACATCATTTTGGAAGGTGAGGATGTGAGGAAGAGAAGAGGAGATGAAAGGGAAGAAAAAGGGAAAAGGAGGGGAAATGGAGTAAACAGCCTGGCATCTCAGAATGTGAAGATTTTCCCTTTCCTGGGAAGCAAAAAAAAAAAAAGTCTTCTCAAGGAAATTTAACACTTTCATATGTATAATGTATTAACACACCAAAAAAACCATAGTGATAAAAACTCTGGCTAATTCTGTGCTAAAGTTACTGTTTCAGGCACAGATCATGCAAACAGTCCTCAAGCTTATAATGAATTACATTCCTGGAAGAAGAGCTATCAACAAAAATGATATAACTAGACCTAGATTTTTAAATAGAAGTAATGCCATGAGTGGGTGGGAGGAAGTATCTCCCTAACTAAAGCTTGACATCAAACATTTTAAAGACTAGGGACCAAAAGCTATTTAATCACCCTAATGAAATGTTTGTTTTAAACTTATACAGATTAAAACTTTCAGTATATTTGATCAATATATTTTTATATTGAAATCCAACCACACCCAAGTATGAATCCCAGCTCAATCATTTCTAGCTCTGTGACTTCAAGTTATCCTCAAACTCAGTTTCATCATCTATAAAAATTAGGAAATAATGATAGCTCTTCTCAGAGGATGTGAAATTGTGACATAATAAGCAATATACATTTTGATCTGCTTCAAAGGCTCCTAAAAACCCTTGCAATTTCCTAAGTGAATAAAGTAAAAGGAACATCTCTTGTTACAATGTTTGGTTTTTGACCCTGGCCCCTGATATAGCTCAAGAGTGACAAAGGTAAAAGAAGTGTCTTTTGATATTCATAACAAGCTTCTTCCAACTATACTCGAGTTTATGTTAATGAAGTAACTGTTGGAAAGTCCCTAAGTATGGGAGGGCTTATTGCTAGGGGAACCAACAATTTGATTAGAGGGTTGGAACTTTCAGCCCACCCCCCAACATTGGGATGGAGGAGAAAAGGATTAACGTTTAGGTAGTCAATAATAGCCAATGATTTAATCAGTCATACCTACATAACAAAATCTCCATAGAAGCATATTGAAGGAGTTCGGAGAGTTTCCAGGAGGTTGTGGGAACCCCCAAATTATAGCAGGTCAGTCAGAACTACAATTCATTTAATCACCTGGAACTTGCTATTGGTGTCTGATGTGAGGACACTCCTGTGGATGGAGCCCTTAAATAATGAGGTCTGCACCTACTCCAGTTAGTGTCGGAATTGGGTTAAATTGTAGGACACCCTGTTGGTGTCCTCCAAGAAATGAAGAACTTCTTGGTGTGGAGAAACCCATACATTTGGTATCAGAAATGCTGTAAGAGCAGAGGAAGCAAGCAGTCTTCCTTGTGCAGGGTATTATAAAAGTTAAATTAGATAATCTATGTAATGCATGTAGCAATGCCTATCATATACTATGCATTCATTGAGGGTTAGTTGTCATTACTATCATGTGTATTTGTTTTATATTTATTAATAAAGGGGTTTCTCTCTTGCCAGTCATCCTGTAAATTCCCCCGGTTTATCAAAGCACTGTGCAGCCTATTTGCCCTAGACAAAAATACCAGCCAATCCTGTGATATGGAATCCTCCACACTTACTTCTGAGGTCATTTTGGTTTAGTCACTTCACCTGACCTGAATCACACCTCTGGCTCTCAACAGCCTCACTGTGCCCTCTGATAGCTCCAGCCCTCATTCTGGCCCTCAGTACTTACCTGGGACCCGGCCAAGCTAGCTATGTCCCCTGCACCAACACCAACACCCCTGTCCCCTGCCCCAGTAAAAGGATTTAGATAACCATAGTCAATCATAAAAAATTATACTTAATACAATCCAGTGTAAATGTATACAATGTAATGTCCTCATAATTTTTCCTTTAATTTAATTGAGGCTTGATTCTTCCCTTATTCCTACCCTACCAAAAACTGCTCTTTCCTGAGACCTCCTCATCTCAACGATAAATTCTCCCATACTTTCCCCAAATTCCCCTACATGTTGATTCTTCTCTTTTCCTGCTCCCTATGTTCAACTCATCAGCAAATTCTATCATTCCAACTTTAAAATGCATTGTGAATCTTTCTCCTTCTATCTTCATGATTAATGCCTTTGTGCTTTGCAGAGTCAGCATCAGCATCACCGGGACACTTGTTAGGCAGGTCTCAGGACCCATCCCACATGTACCATATTGGACACTTGATGGAGGGGTGGTGAGGAGGCACCATCAATCTGTGTTTTAACAAGCCCTCCAGATGATTCCAGATAAACACTTCAGTCTAAGAACCAATGTCAAATGTACTGTCATCTCTCAGCAGCAGTGCATGGGAATATAGTTTCTCCCTGCTTTTCGAAAGTTCACTTTATGCTACTTTACAAGGACCTACATTAGTACCCAATTTCACTAACCAAAAAACATCCAAAGATTTTCATTTTTACAAAAGAGGCAAAAACAACTCTCAGTGTTTGCAGGGAGCTGCTGTAGAGGCAGCGCGGACTCCCCAGCATCTGAGAGCGTCCCCACCATACTCCTTCCCTGAGAACTACACTCAGCATCTCAGCGTCAAGACACCACGGCTTTGAACTGTCTGTGAGCATCTGTGCTTTATCTCAATTTATTTTGTGCATCTGTTAGCAAGATGTACCCTAACGTACTGGAAAAGCCTAAGGGAGCTCGAAAGGGTGTTTCATTTAGCATAAAACTGGACGTGATTAAGCACATTTGATGTAATTTGGTAGGTCATTTGGCGGTTCTTTGAATGCTCAAAATTTTGTGCACATAAATTAATAGTAATTTCTTTTTCCACTTTATGTCATTTCAGCTAATGAAAGATTTCATAGGAACACTCTTCTTTCAGATATCAGAAGAAACCTCTATAACACCCTTCCTGGCTTCTACTCCTACTCCCCTATCACCCGTTTTCCACATAGCAGCAGAAATATTATTTGACCGGAAATCTTCCAATGATTTCCTAATCCATTAAACTCAAATTAATTTTCCTTACTCTGTCTTACAAACTCATAGCAGACTCAGCAACGACCTCCACCAACCACGTGTCTCCCTACCCTGTATGCTCCAGCAACGCCAGTGTTCTCTTTCCATGACTTGAACATACACTCTGGTTTCTGGCACAGGGCTTTTGTGAAATCTTGCTCCCCTGCCAAAATCATTCTTGACATTTTGGTTTCAGCTTCAATGTTTCTTCCTCAGAGAAGTTTCACATTATGTTATTTAATAAACAGCTTGGGTCCAGTAATTAGTTACTAGCAGATAACTAACATTCTTTCACTACATAACACTTACTGGAATCTCATAGCTTTCTTATTTACTACTTTGAGAGGTTATCTTCTTTCTACTAGAATAACCTGGGAGTGAGAACCTTGTCCATTGTGTTAGCCTTTGTTTATCCTGAGGCCAGAGTAGCCAATGACATATAGAAATTGTTTAATGTTTATTAAAATAACTAGTTAGTTGTAATAATGTATCAGCAAAAGAAAACTTTCAACAGTGTCAGGCAGTTTGGACAGTGAAGAGATTGTGTCAAATGACTCTAAAAAGAGGTAAAGTAGGACAAATGGATCAAAACCAAGCTTGGAGACAGATCCAGCGGGGCACAAATCCCAGCTCTACTGGGTGCAAGACCTGGAGCAAATGTCTGCCTTTTCTTTTTAGCCTGTTCATCATCTTCCTCCCAGGGTTGTCATTGGGAATAACTAAAATGATATCATAGGGAACATAGCACATAGTAGATACACAGTAATTATAATTTGGAACTTTAGAGAGGAATTAGAGTTTCTTGAAAAACAATATGTTATATGTTGTATTTGACAATGCTGATGTAAATCAAAATGAAATAAAAGAAAAAATTCATCTATAATCTTGTTACCTCAAAAACAATTTCATTTTTTTCATTTCCCTTTTATACACATAGAATATATTTACATAATAAAAATCCTAAAGTAGATTCAATTTTGTAATTTCTTGACTTTTGGAACACCCAATTCAGAAATGTCTTCTTTTTAAATTTCTCCCAAGCAGACAGAAAGGAGCGATCAAATTGCTAGTCTCCCTTGCCTTTGAGGCTGAAAGTTTTCCTATCTTCTTGAACTGCAGTCTCTACATTAGCAATTTTATCCTGCACTTTGATATTATGAACACCATGCCTTTAAAATGCATGAACCAACCCTCATTCGCACTAAAAACTTCCAGCCTTTGATCATTTCCCATCCCTTTGTCTCAAAAATAACTGCTCCAAGTTTCGAATTGAATAGTGGTCAACTCAAAGGATGTCATCTCTGTTTCTGATCTTGAATCTACAAAACTAAGCATCTTTGTTGTTATTGGAGCAATGCTAGTAACAGAGAGAGGAGTGAACAGGCAGATGGAAGTTGGGAGTCACAGTAATCACAGTACTCTTAGACTTCCACGCTTAGGAGGAACCCTGAGTGCCATAAGTTGTTGCAGGGCTCCTGGTCACCCTAAGTACTGGGAAGGGATAACAGAGATGTAGTCAGAAAAGAATGGTAAACTGATGGATTCTCAAAAGTAAACAGGGGGAAGTAAAAGTCTTTGAGTTCATAAATTATCTAAACAGTATTAATTGAATGGCTACTATATGCCATGCAATGTGCTAAGTTCTGGGAAGATAATGATGATCGAAAATAAATAATTAGAGGAAATTGAAAGCTAGTTGTTCTTATTCTCATAAATTTATAAACTGATGTAGGAAATAAAAATGAGTCAAATGCACACATACACAAATTTATAACTGAGATTATTGTTGAAAAGAGGAGTACATAGTGCTCTAAGATCATGAAATAATTGGCTCTCACCTGGATTTTGGGTCAAGAAAGGCCTCTCTGAGGAGGGAATATTTGAACTGAGTCCTAACAGTACCTGCTAACTAGGTGAGTGCTTGTGTTGGGGGTTATAGGGATGCGTGTGCAGGACATTCCCAACAGAGAGAACAGAATGCACAGGCCCTCAGTCAGGAGGAACAAGCACGTTGATGGAACTGATAGAAAACAAGATGCTGATGAAAATTCACTCAGAAAGTGAATGGGAGTGTGCTGCAAGTCAAGGTCAAATGTATCTAAATGAGCAATGGAGTTCTAACTCTCAAAGTCTGTTGTAAGGATTAAAGAAATTAAATGAGATAATCTTGGTAAACCACGTAGTACAATGCCACCTTGCACAATGTAAAGCAGCTTGTAAGTGTTCTCTACTATCACTATCATCATTTGGTATCACCATGTTTACAGCCCGTATATTCATTATTTCCTCCTTTTTGCCACCATATCAGGTCAGATCAGGCCACTATTGTCCCTCATGTAGGTCATTGCAATAGTGCCCTTCAAATCCATTCTCCATCCTGAAACCTCCCCTTCCCACATGAAAGCATTTAGGGACTCCACCTCAGCTTAGTTGTGTATAAGGTGGGTTTGGGGTGTGATATATTTTGTGTAGATTAAAAGTCAGAAGTTATTTATAGTGGTGAAAATATATAGAAAATACAGTGTCACTATTACCTAAGAGAGGGGTAGGCAGGGTTTAAATATCATAAGTTTTAAATTCAAGGTGGAATTAAAATATTATCCAGAGTAATCAATTATAGCTTTAACTAAGAGCCAGCTATCAGGTAGGAGCTCCAAAATATCAAAAGCTCTGATAGGGTGGCTGTATCTAGTAGGAAAGACAAAACCATACCTGCCCAGGGGGAGATCTAGAGAAGGCTAGAAACCCTAGCTGGATCTTCTGGCCATTGCAAAGTTAGGCCAGTTTTCAATAAAATCTGTCCAGAGTGAAGGTCCATGAGAGTCACAGCTCTGCCAACCAAGTCCAGAACCCTAACCCAAGTGTCCCCGTTTCCTTTTGAACCAGGACTCCAACCTCCAGTTTAAAAGGGTAAGAAGTGAGGGCTGGACAAGAGAGAGAGAAGGAATAAAGTGACTGCTTGAAGCACACCAAACCTCATTCTTCTTTTATTTTCAATAACTCCTGCCTAGCCTCTAGGTAAATACCTACTATAACAACAAAACCTAAACAGAGAACTCTTCGATACCAAGAGAAGTACAACTATAATGGAGTCACCTTCCCTATCTAAAATGCTACTAATGATTCACTATGGCCCAAAGATAAATATGAAGCTTCTCAGTGCTCCCTATAGGGCCTTTTAAGATCTATACTCTCCATACCTCTAGCATCACCTCTCATTACAACTCCCACTCACTCAACACTGAAAGCTTAACCATAGATTTTTGAAGTTGCCTGAATGAACAATGCTCCAGTTCACCTTTGGGTTTGGTACACATATGCTACTTACTCTCTTTGCCTAGAATTTGTTCTCTCCTTCAACTTGTTCTTCAGGACCCAGATTAGAAATCACCTTCAGCAAGAAGTCTGTCCTGAGTGCCTTACCCTGCATTTTTCATCCCACCTAAATGTTCCACCATGCCTCTTTCCTATGCTAATCATGCTGTACCCATTGCCTGTTTAATATTTGCCTCCCCAGCTAGATTGTGGCACCCATGAACAAAGATACAATAATTATTTCATTCATTTCTTTTTTTCACTCATACACCAAATTGAGAGCTTGATTTACAGTAGTGAATATTTTCCCTGTCCTCAAGAAGCTCAAATGCTTCATTTGGCTTGTCTTTCCAGCATTCAGCAGAGAACACTGCACATGGTAAACACTTAATGAAAAAGGAAGAAAGGAGAGTTTTGGGGAATTTGTTATTGATTAGGAAATATCTAAGAACAACCTTAGAAATTTTTAAAAGATATTAGAATGAATCAAGTGAAAATCTGCTGAAAATCCATATGAAAACTTTATTAATATTTTGAAACATTTCCTTATAGTGTGCTTCTGCACATGTGTTTATGTACGGGTGTATATATTTTTTGACAACTTTATTGAGATGCAATTCATCTACCATAGAATTCACTCATTTAAAATGTACAATTCATGTTTTCTAGTACATTCAAAGGGTGGTACAACAATCCCCACAATCCAATTTTAGAACACTTTATTCTTCCCAAAAGAAGCATACCCGTTAACATTTAGTTAGCAACCACTCCTGGTTCCCACCAGTGGCCAACTCCCAGCTCCAGGCAACAACTAATCTACTTTCTGTCTCTCGATTTGCCTATTCTGGGCATTTCATATAAATGGATTCACATATCAGTCCTCCTTTATACATGTTCTTTGTTGACCCTTCCCCTTCTTTCCCCTGTTATCCCCCTGCTGCCTCCCCTCTGGTGATTGTCAGTTTGTTCTTTATTTCAATGCCTCTGGCTCTGTTTTGCTCACGTGTTTGTTTTGTTGATTAGGTTCCTGTTAAAGGTGAGATCATATGGTATTTGTCTTTCACCACCTGGCTTATTTCACTTAGCATAATGCTCTCCAGTTCCATCCATGCTGTGGCGAAGGGTAGGAGCTCCTTCTTTCTTTCTGCTGCATAGTATTCCATTGTATAAATGTACCACAGTTTTTTGATCTACTCATTTATTGATGGCCATGTGGGGGTGGGTAGGGCAGAGGAAAGTAATTGGGGGTTAATGGGGACAACTGTAATTGAACACCAATAACAAAATAAAAATAAATTTAAAAAAAGAAAAAAATGGATTCACACAATATCTAATTTTGTGATCTACTTCTCACTTAATGTAATGTTTTCAAAGTTTACCATGTAGCATATGTCAGTTCTTCATACCTTTTACAGTTGAATAATATTTCACTATATGGATATGTCATATTATGTATTGTATTTATCCATTCACCAGTTGATGGACATTTGGACTGTTTTGACTATTGGGGATAATGCTGCTAAGAACATTCACATACAAGGTTTATGTGGACATATGTTTCCATTTTTCTTCAGTATACATATAGCTGGCTCTTGAACAATGTAGGGGCTCAGGGCACCAACCCCCTACATACACAGTCAAAGGCCCACATACAACCTGACTCCCTCAAAATTTAGTTGTCCTTCAGTATTAATGGAGGATTGGTTCCAGGACCCCCACGGATACCAAAATCCTCCAATGTGAAATAGCATGCATCAGTGCATGCAGTCAACTCTGCAACCATGGACTACCGGTCACAAATCAAAAGTAGTACAGGTATTTATTGAAAAAAAATCCACATAGAAGTGGACCCATGCAGTTCAAATTTGTGTTGTTCAGGGCTCAATGGTATACCGAGGAGTAGGATTGCTGGGTTACACAGTAACTCCATGTTTAATATCTTGACCAACTGTTAAACTGTTTTCAAAGTGGCTATGCCATTTTATATTTCCACTAGCAACATATAAGGGTGCAAATTTCTTCTACACTTTTTAAATTAAGGTCTTAAGGTATATAATTTTGTGTCAGCTTTACAAACTACATGAGTGCTTCTCTCTTTAAAAGAGTTACTTTTAGTGGCTATAGTAGTCTGCTTAGGCTTCCATAGGGTGGCTTAAACTATAGAAATTTATTCTCTCACAGTTATGGTGGCTGAAAAGCCCAGTATCAAGGTTTTGGCAGGGTTCAGTTTTGGGTAAGAACTCTTTTCCTGGCTTGCAAATGGCCACTTTTTCACTATATCCTCATATGACCTTTCCTCAGAGCTCCTGTGAAGAAAAAGAGATCTGGTCTCTCTTCCTCTTCTTATAAGTACACAAATACTTCAAGTGAGGGCCTCACCCTTATGACCTCATTTAACCTTTATTACCTCCATATATGACCTGTCTCCAAATAAAAGTCACAGTGGCTTCAACTATGAAGTGGGTGGGGTGAGGGAGTGAGTAACTCAATTCAGTCCTTAGCAATGGCTAAACAATAGTCAAGTGAAAAATTCTATATGAAAATAATGCTCTGGGAGCAAGATACTAAAGTTAAGAAACTTTTTCCCTAAAATATATTATTTGCAAATTTTCTTTAAAATTCATTTTGTTGTGTTAGCTACATACCCTTCACGTCCAAGTGTGGATAAAAGTGTCTTTCTGAAATTTCTCACCTGCATCTACTTGCAATCTGGAAGAACAGACTTCACACTCTTTCAAAAGATATTTAAATTTTCTGTGTAGCTCAACTGTTGTTGTCTCTAACTCCATTTCTATGCTAGGGAAAATGATGCCATTTACACCATTGAGAGCCTGAATAATCTTGTAAGCTTTCATATGAACTGATGAAGAAAAAGAGGCCATCCTAGAATTAGCCTTATTGGAAGCTTCTACTAAGCAAAGAAAAAAAAATTAGAATTCCAAAGAAAACTAATTGGAATCCTGAAGCAGATGGGAAAGGCAAAAATTTCAGAACACCTCCTTGACCTCATTACAAGCATAATGAAGAAGGCAACGATGGAGTTAATTAGAAAAGAGGCAAAAAAATTAAATGAGAGTACAAAAACAAAAAATGTAACTCAGAGAAAGGGAGGCATTCAGCAAGAAATAGAATATGCTGATCTCTGCAAAACTATTCAGAACTGAGGGAGATGGGAGCTAGAATCAAACAAAAGGAATATAAACCAGGTGGCCACTGAGGATGAAAAGTCTGTAGAAAACACAAAGAACAGGCACCTGGGAAGGAATTACCAGCTATCTGCATTAAGCAGAAAATACAGGCCTAGTAGGCAGAAGAATTCAGCTGGTTACACAAGAGGAGTCATTCTTAGTTGGGGAGCACTAATCGTGTGGGTGATGGATAAAACTCATGTGTTCATTAATAGTCATAAATAAACCTTAGTCCAAATTTGTCCTTTGCCACTTAAGACCATGTTAAACCGTTAACACTTTTAACACTTTCTAACCTAAGGGATATTGGTTTACAATATGTAGAGACTGAAAATGACCTCTAAAGACCAGTGATTATTTTCACAAGCAATATTTGTCTTTCATTTAGGCTGTAGATAGTAAATTTTATAAGTTGTTCATAAAATGGCATTTTAGACATGCAGTTTGTCCATTTAGCTATGGCTCACACTTGTTTTGACAACAATAAGATAACAGTGTCATAGTACAAAATTTCACTGTAAAAGTTTGTGACAAGTTAAGAGTACCATTCCACTGAACCAAATATACCAGGAATAATGCTACTTGGGTAGACTAATGTTTTAGATTATGAGGAATAAGTGAAGAAGAGATCGGAAAATAATGACTCAGTTGATACAAGCCAATTTCTATGAAGTTCATTTTTTCATTTCTGAATTATATATATATAGGCTAGTTACAATGAGCACACGGACTAGAAATTCTCCAAAATTCTCTTTATATTTAAAATAATCCATGTCTATATGCTGTGGTTGAACTGAACATGAAATGATATAATATGATTTTATATGGTTCACCTTAATATAACAATGATGATAAATTTAGGACTCCAGGTTCTCACTCATGCACTGCGCCAAGGATGTCAGTGAGCAGACATCAAATTGGACTGACTAGTCATTTTTGCTGTAGTCATGCAGCTCTCTGTGTATCAAGAATGTAAGATTTCTTCTAGCTCATGATGGTTACATAAATAATGTAACGGTACATTTCTTACATGTGTCATATCTTTAAACCTTTCACAGAGACATGTTACATTGTAAAGGTAAATGAAAAGTTAATGCTGCAAACTTCTTTTACAGTGTAAAGGAAAAAATGAAAAATTGATATATAAACAGAGAGAAGGGTCAAATTATTTTGAATGTGATTTTTGGAGGGCTGATTCCAAATGAGAGGAAGGTAGTATCTCATTAGAATTTATTTAAGAATTTATAGTATGACAGCCTACATCATTTACCCACCTCATGACAATTATTTCCTAGCAATTAGTCTCTCCTAGAAAGTCAGAACTTCATTTTATCAAATGCAGTCTTTCTAGTCCACTAATTTCCTTAATTACTCCACTTCAAACACTTCCAATCTGCAAAGCCAATTCCAAAGCCTACAATTTTGAGCTGTTCTTTTCTGTTGCTTCTACTCAGAGACTGTAGACCATTTCTAAAAGATGTCAGCCAGGAAAGCTGGCTTCTCCAAACTCCTACCACATTTTCCCCCCAAGAATAGCCAACAATGAATAAACAACCACAGTTGTCCACTGGTCAGCTCTGGGGTCACTCCTGCCCCATTTTTTATAACCCTTCTCGCAGCCTTCTTGATGATGATCTGTAGTTAATCACTTTTAGACTCTTCATGTAAATTCTGTCTCTTGCCTGCCCACTGGATTTGAACCATGTTTTGAACTGTAGTTATTCACACTAGGCTTTGCTTTTTGATGTTGCTCATTCAGTGCAAATTACAACACTATTTATTCTTTGAGAATAGTCTTAGTTACCTTTGGTTCCCACATACAAAGATTCAATAGTAGCCACTGAAAGGTATCCTGTCACCATCACCTACTCAAATGCTATTACCTAACCAGGTGGTCCTACTTTTTAGCTGCTTCTAGGTGAGGATCAATTCTGAACATTTTTCAACCTTATTCAGGCCTCAACACTGTTTGATGATCCTTTTCCCAATTCCTAGTTTAATTTCATCATGTTTCTTTCTGCGTTCTTTTCAGCTTCTATCATCCTCTACAAAGCTGCCAAACACTCCACCCTTCACCTGCAATAGACTTCCTACTCTATCAGTCCAAAGTCATTCAACAATATTAAGGCTCTTATATTCTTAACATCCCAGGAGCAAGTACCACTCTCTCAAGAACAGAGTTTGGAAATGCCCTAAGTTGGGAATGTTCATCTTTAGCTCTAAAACTTGTGGCCACGTGCGGGATCCTGTAAGTATGGCAAAAACAAGGTGGCCTTCAAAGCTAAGCCCCCAACTGCTGCTGACTAAATTGGCTTTATTTTGAAATACAGGGTCTGGCACAAAGAAAGCCCCCCTTTTTCTTACAAAAACCTAAGCATGTAATTCTGTAATATAACAATATCACACTCAAGCACACCATATGATATTTTAGGTGAAAAGTTCAAATTACAATGATAAATTATTATACCCATATTATTACCCTACCAACCACACTCAAGCAGACCTTACTTCTGCTGGACCCTGTAGATGAAAAATCTTAATAAAGAAAAGCATCCGAAATGTCAAAGGCACAAAGGAGGAAAAAAGGTTTCTGATATCAAATTGAGCTCAAGAAGATTCTGGAAAACATTTTAAATACTCATCAAAGAAAATGTGAAAGCTATCATCAGTCATTTGGAAAAGCGTCTGAGTAAACAAGCAGCTGTGAGCAGGACATGTACACCATGATAACCAGGCAAATTGAGCAGAGTAGGAGGGGAGGCTTCCCTCCTCTCCTTAAATGGAGCTGAGCTGTGGGCAACAGCAAAGCAGTGTGGTTGACAAGGATAGAATAGATGGGATTGACAAAGCTGAAAACCAAGTGCCAAGGCCCCTGCTCTCACAGTAGAGGGAGGAGAGAAAACAGGACCACTTTATTAAGAAATTGTACTCCTCCTTTAAATAAATCTAGAATTCTTTTGTTATAAATTGGCATATTCTTTTACACAATTTGTTCTTACCCTATCTTAAATCAGAATACATGCAT
Organism: Anoura caudifer; assembly: GCA_004027475.1. Classification (NCBI taxonomy): domain Eukaryota; kingdom Metazoa; phylum Chordata; class Mammalia; order Chiroptera; family Phyllostomidae; genus Anoura; species Anoura caudifer. The sequence continues at coordinate 16,741 of PVKU01003056.1, read as the reverse complement.
GGAGCAAGTATGTTCCATATTATGTAGAAAAGTTTCCTGGGCATATGTGACAGCAGGGGGAAGACATAAGAGTACAATAATAATAATACCACCATTACATCTATATAGTATTTTATCATAATTCTTTTTGACAAAATAAGTATTTATAATAATGAATAATATCTAATGTATAGTATTTTATTATTATATAATAACAGAAACTATATAATATAGAGTATAACAAAGACTAATATAGAGTATAAATATAATATAATAATTAATACTATAAAATGATATTTATCTCCAAACTTTCCACCATTTTTCCCTCTATTTTTGGATAGCCCCTAAGTTGCTCACAATCCTCTCACTGGTGATTGGATAATAAGAATACTTTTTCTTCCACCCAGTGGAGTTCTGGCTCTGTGGTTGCTCTTTGCACTGCAGACAAAAGAAGCCCCCACTATAGCCACTGAGGGTACTGATGCTTTTTGCTTCTTTAGCCCCATTAATAGTGAGTGTTCAGGGACATATTCTGCTCATTTATCTCATCTTTTCTCAAAGATTTCATAATAGAACCAAAGCTTCTATTGCACAATTTCCTAAATAGGGCCAAGTTAGCATCAATTCATGTTTCCAAATATCAAAAATTATGCCAAGAACAAGTAAGCAGAGAATAGAGACCTACTCATTCCAGCTCTCCCAGAGAGGCTGCATTGAAAGCAACTTCAATTAAGTGCCTAGGTAGATAGAGCATCATGGTAGGAGACTTTTTTTAAGGACTGATGGCAAACAAAGGTCACAGAATAATCTACCCACGGTAACTTTAGGTTCAAATCCTGTGAAAGACAAGTATGAAGATGGGAGAGGTGGTGAAGGACAAAAATGGGCAAAGAGGAGGAAAAGAAAGAAAAAGGGTAATCTTATTTTCAAATACATATGATGCTACCTGTATGTAAACCCCTTTACAAAATAAGTGTATTTGGAAGGTGACCACTGTTCAGATAGACCCTAGATCACTACTTACCTTAATGGATTACTTCACTTCCACAGTTGTCACTTTCTTCTGAGCCATGAGATCTAAGCTGTCAATTAATGGGGAGGGTAAGTTTACCCAGATGTCACGTAAGCTCTTAGACAAGCAGAAATGCTTACAATGTTCTACTTCTCTTTCAAGGATATAGTGCTTAATCAAACCTTGGTTTTCTGAGGAAAACCAGAGTTTAATAACCATTTAAAGATTACAGACTCAATGATCCTTGAGGATGCAAAGTAATATAATTATGTTTTTTTTAAATGGCTCTATATTCCTCTTTCTGAGACTACAGAATATAATCTTAGTTCTGTAAGATGCTTAAAATATATGTATGTATATTAACATACATAACTTTTGAAATACATTTGCTTGATATTTTAAATTTTCTAATACTAAGCATAGATTAATTTTAAGTTGCTATTTTGTTTCAGTGAATTTTTGTCTATTTTTAACACATAATAAGCACAATTTAAACTGAAATAAAGCTAGATAACATAGTATGGTACAATTGGAAAACACTTGTCTCAGATAGATATAGTATCAATGTCTCTGAAGGCATTAATATAACTTCCCAAAATACCAAACCAGGGACTGTGGGAGAGCAGTGAGAAGACTGGTTCAATATAAAATTGATTTGTGGAATCCTTGAGTTCAGAGCAAGACTTCTCCACTTGGTCTATAGATCCAGTCTAGGTATTCCTGGACACCATATCCATAGTTCAGGCAGACCTCACTAGAAATCCAGCAATATAACCTTTGGCCAAATTAATCCCAAGATGTTTTAAATATGGGTCCACAAATAATGGTGCCAATGTGCTCCTGTGAGCCCTTGGACCTTCCCATACTATCCATTTTGCTGTGAAATGCTCAGATAAACCCAGCAGTTAGGTAAATAATGGATGGCATTTAATAAAATAAAATCAAAGTGAACATTTTGAATCAATTTCTTTCCCTAATATAGCAGCAGAGATTTAAAGCAAATGTTTTAATTGTGCATTTCCTCTGGCCGATCTCATTCTAGCATCAAAACAGTGCCTCCTACAAGTTTGTCACTCCCACCTGCCAGCACTAATGTTGCAGTTGTGTAGGCATCACCCATGTGCATGTAGGTGCAAATTTAAAATATTCTGGAAGTCAGTGCTCTTCAATGTGCTTTTCTATATACAAACAGGAAGAAGTTAAGTCTAGGCAAAATCTGGATCTCTTAGGACATTTTGCCTTAAACGTTTTCCTCACACTTTTAATCTTCTTCATAAAACTGCTTTATCAAATAATAGCAGTTAAATTCTTTAAAATACCAAAAGATTTGAAGTTAATAAAGAACAGTATAAACAGCTCCTTGCTCCAAATTAATAAATATTGTTATATTCCATCAGTGTAATTACAGCTTAAAAAATATAAATGGAGTGTCCAAAGCAGCCATGTAAATAATAAATATTATCTAAAAACAAAACACACTTTATTAGCTATTTAACTTTCTATTTCTTTTGACTAATAAAGTAAATAATTTAAATATTATATTTTAAGCTGAACCATAAATCTATCAAAGAGTTTATTTTCCCTAAATCCCAACTTCCAGAACATATGGGAAATTGCTTTAAGGTGAAGAAAGTTGTTGCCTTTATCACACTGTGCATCTAAATTCCCAAGATGATTGATTTCACAAGGTTTGCACATTAGAAGACTTTTCCATTGTTACAATAAGAGGAAATTATGAGAAAGATTAATGCCCTCTGCATGGTGCCACCGTATTAAAATGTTTTTGAAATGTCTTCACTCCAGGAGCACTTCCTACACATACCAGTGCTTAGTAAAGTTGGCCTCAGTGTAAAGAATTTATTAGTTATGGCTGATGAAGCTGTTGTGCTGGAAATAAATACCTGTGTCATGCTTACTTCCAAGGAGCCATATAAACCCATCAGTTTCCAAACAAAATTTGATTTCATGGCTTGGTTGCAAGAAGAACGCATACCTGAGGTGCTTGCGAGCAAGGCCACCCATAGGTCTGCCCTGGTATCTGGGAACTTGTCACAATACTGCAATGTTAGCAAATGAGAAGCAAAGCCCAGCAGTCTCCTATCACTTGGAAAACTTCTCACACTAAGAGCTTTACAGGGGTTTTCTCTCAAGTGACAGAATGTTTTCTTGTCCTCACCTCACCTTCTCTCTTCTTCGAACACACGTGAGAAAAGTAAACATCACACCAATCTTAACAAATAACTGGGATGGCGACGTATACCTATGTCATACCTTCTTATACCACTATGATTACATAAAAGAGGTGACTTCAGAGAATACTTTTGAAACCTAACTGTCTCATATACAACATGCAATCAATCATCCAACTAACAACATTAATTTAGCACCAAACTGATGCCTGGTATTGTGCTAAATCCTGGAAACTACATTCGAGACAATTTATCAACCCCCAAAATATGATTGAATATTTCACCACCACAAAGTAAAATAATTAAGTCCAAAGTATGTAGCCCATACAACAATAAAACAAGTTAGAAATAATAAGAATCATATTGAGAAGCTACAGAACTGTGGCTGACACATACCAAAATGTGCATGGCATAGAAAGGTTAAATAGTTGGCACACATCAAATATTAAACCAATAGCAAAGCATAGAAGCAGAAAGGTTTCTATCCATCACCTTCATCGTAGTCCCTAGTACCATGCATTTCTGTTCTTTGCCTTTACTCACGCTCCCTGGGTCTGGAATGTTTTGTCTCCTTTCCATCTGTCCAAGGGATGTTTTCCTTAAAGATCCAACTGAAACCCCACTTGCCCCATGGCAACTCCACACCCCAATGACCTCACACTTCTGGAAACTCCTACAGTTTTAATAATCTCTACCTCATACTTCAGCAAATAGATGTCATCCTATACTGCTTGCTATTGTTTCCCCTTGGTTAATTTTATAATCCTAGCTAGCTTGCAAGCTTACAGAGGATAGAAAACAAGTCTTCTATAACTTTTGTCTCCCCACAATACTTACTGCAAGGGTGAGCACATTATCATTTGCACTTAATAAATACATAACAATTTGATTTATTCTAGGATGGCATGCTGCTATAAGGACTTCATGATATCATTAAAAAGTTGAGAAAGTATAGAATAGAATTACATATTTTATTCACCACTTTAAAACAGGAAAATATATAGAAAACAGACAATGAGGTACAAATAATAAACTGACAAATGTTTAATTAGATCATTACTTTAAAATACTAAAGATTAGAATCATGAAAAATCCATTAGTAAACATAACAGGGGCACATATTAATGTATGAAAATTCATAGCTTCTTTGACCTACTCCAAAAATTCTAGCATTGCGTCCTGGGTATCCCCTCCCTCGCATTGGAAAGTTAAGATTTACTCAGTAGATCATGAGACTATGGGACACAGAGGCAGAAGCAAAGAATCTGTACACATGCATCATTATGGAGTCATTTGTGGAGAGAATTTAAAGAGCAGATGAAAAGAAAAGCTATTTGGGCAGCTACTGTTGAGAAAGGAGGGAGTGAACACAAAGACTGGGGTTCCAGTCCTACTCAGCCATTAACCAGCAGAAAGATTTGGGAAAGGTATTTAAATTCTATAAATTACAGATTTTATACCTTTAAAAATCAGTGTGATAAAACCTAGCACACCGGATTGCTGGGAGGATTAAGTGAGTTCTTAGCTCATCACCGACTCTAGGTAACTGAAATAAATATAACTATGCAATTATCAAAAGCAGACTTTGGAATTCTGACTGATAATCATCTAGAAGAAAAAGACAGTGCATTTTATTCCTACTTGAAAATATATTTCCTCTTAGAAATTAGTACATAGGCAAGTTTTAAGAACCAAACATTGGCATAGTGGATCACTACACAAGAGACTTATCCAGTGTGTTGCAGTGCAGAGAGGCCGAGCCTGGCAGACACTGAACTTTCACATCTCTTTTCTCTCCATTTGCACTCCACCCTTCTTTTGGCCATTTCTTCAAGCCTTCTTGACCTCTTCCTACCTAAATGCTACCTTTACCCTTTCCTCTTTTCCTATAGTTTTATGAGTTCCCTTTTATCCATCTTATCCCCTATACAGCTAGCTCCTGAGAACCCAGAAATGAAAATAAGAAGAAAAGTATTGGTTCTTTTTCATGTATGTAATAAGAGCCACATAAAATTGCCATTTTGTAGGCAAAATTTACATATACAAAATATACAGTATGTTAATAGTAGTATGTCTACAGCAGTATGTCAACCTACAAATATTTATAATATTTGCTTATTGCTTATTCCTTCTATTGATTATTGTTTTCAGTTTGTGAAAAGTGAAGGTAACTTAACTTGGGTAATATTGAAAAGTCATGTTCAAAGTGTGCTGAAATTTTAACTGCTTTTGAATAGCCTTAAAGCCTTCTTGAACTTGGCCAACATGTGACTGCAATTTGTAAGCCAAATACTTTTTCAAAAATGAGTCATAAAACATAAATGAGTGTGGGTAGATATGCAGTTAGGGATCTTTGGTTGCAAGCAATAGAAGCCAACTCTGGATAATTTAAGCATTAAAAGTAATTAAAGAAAGACAAAGGATAATTCATAGAATATTTAAAAATCTGAACACTCTGGCCTTTGGAGAGGAAAAAAAAGGCAACCTTAGGATCTTAAGAGCAAGAAATAATGTTCAGAATTTTTAGGAAGCTTCCAAAGAATGATAAAGCTCTTTTTTTTTTAATTAATAGTCTTTATTTTTAGGAGAATTTTAGGTCTATGGCAAAATTGGGGGAAGATAGAGATTTGTCATATACCCCTGCCCCGACATGTGCATAGCCTCCCACATTATCAATGTTCCCCATCAGAGTGATGCATTTGTTAGAATCAATGAACCTACACATACACATCATTGTCATTCAAAGTCTGCAGATTACGTTAGCCTTCATTTTTGGTGTTGTACATACTATAGCTTTTGACAAATGTTTTATGACATGTATCCATCATTATAGTGCCATACAAAGTAGTTTCACAGCCCTAAAAATCTTGTGTTTTACCTAGTCATCTTTCCCTCCACCTAATCCCCAGCGATCACCCATCTTTTTGTCTCCAAATTTTGTCTTTTTCAGAAAGTCATATAGTTGGAATCTTCAGTATTTGTCCTAAAGCTTATCTAAACAAAAATGGAAACAATTTTCCTGCCTCACAGAGTAATGTATGATTACGTAAGTTCATAATATATTGAGTGATTAGAACATGGGTTGGGACTTCGTAATTCTCAATAACAAGTAACAGAATATTATTCTCCCAACTCTCCTGGCACACAGCTGTTACTAATTCTACTGTTGTAGTACCCCTTATCCTTTCAGCTTGTATTTATACCAGTCTCTCTGCACTGTGATCTTGGCTTTCCTCCAAACTACGTTTTTTGGTTTATCTCTCAGAAAGCCAAAATAGAACACTGCTTTTGGTTGGACCTAATTTTCTTCCTGCCCACATACTATCCCCATAATCAATCTCTTAGTCTTATTTCTTATGACTTTAAATATGTGAGAATACCAATGAATAATCTTACCCTGAGTATTGAAGACCTCACCTTCATGTTGTAAGAAAAAAGATCACAGTACTCAGGAGGCATTGACTTGGTAGTAAAACCACAAGCCTTTGGGACTACAGTATAACTAACTTTGGATAAAACCCAATATAATGGAAATTTGACTCATCTATGCTAAATATTATCTAGAAAGTGTTCTTTTATGTTTAAATTCATGCAGAGGCTTCAAATACTAATAAGGTATCTTGGGCAGTAAGAGTTCTGTGGTACTCAAAATGGTCCCAGGGAATAATAAATCAGGACAAAGCATCATAAAACAATGGCAGGCTATTGAAGGAGAGGGAAATAACACATTAAGTTGGATTTGCTATTAAAAGTTGCAGTGGATTTGGTTGAGATGTAAAAGTAAAGATGCAAAGGAACTAAAAAGTACTCAGAGCACACAGGTAAAAGGTAAGGTTTATTTTAGTAAATTCAGTTAACTTGTTAGTGATCAGAAAACAAGGAGGTGGTTATCACATGCACATAGGCAGTAATGTTCCACTGGGTGCTGTGGTTGCCTACCCTCTAACAACTTCTCTGCCTTTTCATTACAAAGAGCACTCAATTCATTTAAATATAAGTTAGTTATGTTCTTCCCAAAAGACTGGGCTTCTACTCAACTCCAAGTTAAGCTTGTTTGGTCCAAGTCACTCATGATAATTCTATCTCTCTTGAAAATGATTACTTTAGGAACCAACACGTGTTGCCAATGTGGCCAATAAGAAGTAAGGAGAAACATCTGAAGACAGATAGATAGGCAAATTTTATCACTCTTTTAAAAGGCCAGAGAAAAATAAAAAATAAAATAAAATAAAATAAAACAAAGGAAGTATCAAGCATTTATTTTCTCTTTCCTGTATTTTGAGTAACCAGAGAGTTGATGAGGAAAAATTCTTCTTTATTCAAGAATTCCAACTAATAAATGCAACCCTTAAGAGAATAATGAATCTAGACAACAAGCATCAATAAATACCAAAATATCATGCAGAAGTTTATGTAGAACCTCATAAAGAATTGATCTGATTGACAACTTCTGAATCCACTGATAAATCTTAATATCACTAAAAGTAGAACAATCAGAACATTAACTGTCCTCTGATTTGAACGTTTAAGTACACAGTACCACTCATGAAATATCCTTGCAAAACAAAATAAAACAAAAGTCAATTTGAATCTATTCAGGTCCCTCTACTTTGAAAGTAGAGAAAGAAGACTGAGTAAAATGCATCATAAGGAAGCAATCACTCTGACCAATGTGGCCCAGCTGGTTGAGCCTCATCCCACAAAGCAAAAGGCTGCCATTTAGATTTTCAGTCAGGGCACATGCCTGGGTTGTGGGCCAGTCCTCAGATGGGGCACATGCAAGAGGCTATCACACATTGGTGTTTCTTTCCCTCTCCTTCTCTCTCCCTCCCCCATCTCTAAAAACAAATAAGTAAAATCTTAAAAAGAAAACAAGGAAGCAATCGCCAAATCCAGGCTGTGGATAGTGTACAGTATAAATGACTCTGTTTCTTCAACAAAACAAATGGAGAGGAATTGTTATAGATTAAAGGACACTTAGAGAAACATAACAACCAAATACAATGTATGGACCTAATTCAGGATCTTTTTTATTAAATAGTTGGGAAAATTGAATATAGATCAGTATGCAAATTATTTTAAAGAACTATTATTACTTTTATATGTGATAAAGTATTACATTTAGGATTACATTACAAAGTCCATATTAACTAAATGCATCTAAAATAACTGAATGCATCTAAAATATTTATGGTATAAAGTATGTGATTTTTGCTTTAATATACTCAAGCACAAAAAAAGTAGGGGAAAGGAATAAATGATTGGCACATGTTGATAATTCCTGAAGCTGGGTGAAGAGCATATGCTTCAACTTTCCCCAAACTGAAAGATTTCAGATATGTGGGTATAATCTGACATCAGAAGAGATGCACCCTTCACCATTTCCAGCTTCTGCACATCACTATGAACCTGACAGTGCGACTGTTCCAATGGCGGAGCAGAAAAAGGGAAAGAAATCCAGTCACTGCTGACATCATTGAGACACTGGAGCAACCAGCTAAGAAACCATTCTTCTCTGATTTTATGTCAGGTAACAAATGCTTTATTTTTTTAGCCAGTTTTAAGATGGGTTTTCTATCACATGCAACCAAAATTATTCTGACACCATGTTATGTAAAATTATTTTATTGCTATTTTTAAATTATTTACTTTTAATTAAACAAGTAATTACATCCTCATTGAAAACAACAATAGCAAAGAATATAGAGCACGGGGTTATTGCCTGTCATGTCCCCCATCTTGTACTCCTGATAAGATGCAACCACTATTAACACATTTCAACTTAAATGATATCGGAATTTCTGCACCCACAATTGCCCAGATGATATTGTTTATGAGTACTCCTTTATGAGTCTGTATGCCTATGTATCTATGTGTATACTCCCATGGGACAGAATCGTTTTGAGTTAAAGAATTTGTCCTTTCATTCACCTATAATTATCCCCACAAATGACTGATGTAGCACTAAAATTTCACCAGGCACTCAGTAAACACTTGTTTGTGGGTGATACTGATGTTAAGAAGAATAGCTAGGCTCAAAAGAATCATTTCCAAACAACACACAAACAGAATTCCAAGCCTGCAAATGCAATATTATACCTTCCCCACCTCCACAGGAAATAACAATAGATCACAACTGAAGACACCAGCAGGTGTGCTACATGCAAATGGCAAGCATGGAAACCGATGTGACTGACATTCTAAAGACATTTTCCAGCAAGATAAATTGTCAAAGCTGAGAACATTTGAACAGCAGGGCACAGCAAAGAGGCATTACATCTTCACATTTCAAGTCATTTGGCTGTGCACAGCAGAGTTACTTATAAAACTTAGTAAAGAGAAATCTACATTAACTGTTGAGCCATCCACAGGACTGCATTTGGTAAGTAAAGAGGGCATATGTGCCCATCTGTTCCGGATCTAGCTACCTTCCCAACCTTCCCGCTCATGTCATTTTTAGAATGTAAACATTTTGAATGTAGGGAGGAACTGGGTTCTGTGGTATATTCTGAACAGTTTCCAGCAATTTGAGCACTTAGAACATTTTTAAGGAATAACAACATTTTGCATTGGACTGGAGGGAATAGAACTTCCCCTTCATTTGCTAAAATGAGAATATCTTTTATTCACCAAAAGCTGTTCTTTGGCTGACCAATTTAGTAAAAGAATAAAGAACTCTTCCTCTCACGCTTAGAAGAGACCTGTTCTTAAACAATGAAATAGTAATGCAGGGAGAGATGTAGCAGCAGACACTCTGAACAAAAAAGATAGTTTCAGAATGTAGACACTCCACTGGACCCAGACAAGGGTTATGCTTTGGAAGGCCCACAGTCTCTAGAGAAGGTATAGAACAAAATTCTGCAAGATTAGGCCAGACATTTCTAAAATGACAGGAAATTTTTGATTCCATGTGCTTAAGTTTCAAAAAGGTGGAGGGTATGGTGTCTATCTGTCAGAATCTTTAAGTAATAGTAACCTGTTTCTTTTGATTTTAGAAAATCAAAAATTTGTAAGCCCTAATTGGAATTTATCTTACAGATACCTTCACTCAAGTGTGAACTGTGTGTAAAAGTAAAGTCATTGTGTACTGTAATTTTGAAAGACTGGAAACAATATAAATATCCACTAATAGGGGACCATTTGTGCCACTTGCACACTAATATAGTAGAATAACAGGTAGCTGTGAAAAAGAATGAAAAAGTACTCTACATAGTTATGGAAAGATCTGAGTAATACATGTTAAGGTTAAATAAATACAGAATAGTGTATATAATATTATGCCAATTTTATAATAATAAGACAAATATCTACATTTGTAGTGAGTATATGATGAGGTCTGTCTGGAAAAAGTCCAGCCATTGTTAATATAACAAGATTGGTTTGTGCGACATCAATATAACCTGGCAGCCAAGGAGAGTGGACTGGAATGTATGTGCTTGAACAATGACAACTTCACTGTATTAGTCAGTGGGAGCAGTAGATGCCATTGAGTGAGCATGTGAACTGTGTGGCTGTCGCTTTCGAAATGACTGGATGAGTAGAGCAACAAATCTGCAACAAATTTTGCATTCACCTGAACATTCCTCCACACAGAAACTATTCAGATGATTCAGAAGGCTTTCAGGGATTATTTAATGAGTATAGAGAAAATAAAAGTGTGGTACAGATGTTTCAAAGATGATTGAGAAGAAGGTACAGCAAAGTCACAGCAACCTCAAGACCACGTTAACTATATTTTTTTATTGGGAAGGTGTTGTCCATCACAACTACGCCCCTTCTGACCAAACAATTAATAGGGAGTACTACCTCAATATTCTTCGTAGGTTAAGTGATGCAATACAACAAAAATGGCCACAGCTATGAACAACTGGTGGTTGGCAGCTTCATCACAACCATGCACCTGCTCATGCATCACGTCTCATGAAGAGTTCATTGGAGAAACATCAAATCTCCCAGGTGACTGAGCCCCACTACAGCCCAGATTTGGTGTCCTGTGACTTCTGACTTTTCCCAAAACTAAAATCGCCTTTGAAAGGGAAGAGATTTTAGACTGTTGGAGAGATTTGGGAAAATAGGACTGGGCAGCTGATGGTAATTGGAAGAACTCTGTAAGGTCCCAAGGTGCCTGTTTGAAGGAGAATGAGGTGTCATTGTCTTATGTACGATGTTTCTTGTATCTTCTTTAATAAATGTCTCTATTTTTCCTATTACATTACTGGATGCCTTCTGGAGAGACCTTGTATGCATTAACAAAATTCTATAAGGGCATATTTCACAGTAGCCACCTGGCAGGAGTGGGAATGGAGCAGGTGCAAGATAAGAATTGGAGGAATACTTTTCAAGGTGTAGTTTATCACAGTTTCTCCATTTTGAATCTTATGACTCTTAAAAATATTTTAAGTTCCCTTTTAACATGTATTAAAACTTAAAATCAATTCATCAGGCTAACTTTCTTCCTTAGGATGATTTTTAAAACTGCACTCTTCCGTCTTAGTATTGCAAGAGGAAGGTCATGCTGCCTGCCCTGACTGCCTCAAAAAATAAAAAATAAATTAAAAATTGGAGCAGGTAAAAGGATGTAAGTGAACAATACACTATTTTTCCCTAGACAGCTGATAACCTGAATATATAAATATTTGAAATGGTGAGTTGCTAATGTAAAATGAAAGATGTAACCTCAGGGGTAGAACTGAATTCACAAGGGAATGACTACAATTTAGAGGAAGAAAAATACATATAGTCAGACTAATGCTAAAACCTCAATTGCGTCCACAGAGACTGTAAACAAGAAGCCTCAGTGAGTGACAAACATTATAAGATCTTCACCAGTGAATGCTAGTTTATATGCCCCACTCTATTTATGTCAATAACAGTTATATTTATGGAATATATATAGATGGAATCACCCAAAGGCCCTATTACCAAAGAAAACAAAACTGTGGGATAAAGGGCAACTCTGCCCATTGCCCCTGGTGAAAATAAATTGTTGAGAATACAATCCAGTCAAAGAATTAGTGCCTAAAGGCCACTGTTAAAAGTTTTAACCTAATTCATTAGACCTTTTGTTTTATATTTATTTTCTGCTATTTCTCAACTGTTTTGAAAATAAGCACCCATATAGTAAGGGAAATAAAAGTTATGTTAAGTTCTCTATAAAGACAATATGAGTTCTTTTCAGTAATATCATAAAACAGATCCCCCCCCCAAAAAATCAAGTACTATTGCTGCCTTCATTTTACTTTCTTTCCTTATTAAAAAATTTTTTTAAGAAAATGGCCACTGATTTTTAATGTTGATTAAATGAGAAATAAGCCAATATATTACTAAAATATGCAATGAACATAAATGATAAACCAGCTAACATCATTATATTTGCTATTTAATTTATGGGCACTAATTATAAATGTAAATCAATATAATGTAGGCATAATGTTTTCCCCTAGTGATAATCCCACATTGTGATCCACATAAAAGTCTTTCATTTGAAAATAAAGCCACTTTTTTGAAATCAGGGAAAATATACTTGGGCAGATTGGAGCCTCTCCAAATAGCCCACGGAAGCATGAACTTGAGTTTGTAATCTGAGTTATACCCAGATTTCAACGCAGCTTTTGTGATGTATCAGATATATGAAAAGCAAGGGTGAAAAACAAGGGGAAAATACTTCTAACAAAGTCTTATTATATGATGTGTCATTTCTATACATGATTTTTGAGTTTGTTTTACATAAATGGTCATTCCTAAAATTCAAACACAGTATATGAGAGATGACATTATTTCATTTGTTTAACATTAAAATTTATACCCAAGTTGCTATCAGGTGTTGCAACTTAATAAATTATGAAAGACCCTGTTTAATAATTGGAGTATGCTGTACTATGACCAAAAATATAAAAAATCCAAACGCAAAAGTAAAAAAAAAAAAAAAAAAACACCTCTGTAGGACTGAAAGGCTGTGGAGGCTTTTAGTAATAGAGCAGACTTCCTCTTCAACAATCCTTGGCAGATGATCATTCACATTGAATATTCGGGTGTGCACGCTCAATTCCTTGTTCAATAGTTCTAATTCTTATTGGAAAGGTTTTCCTTGTTTCAAGGACTAGCCCCCACACCTTATACCAATTATTCCAAAGCAAACAAAAAAAGTCTCTTTCCTCGACATGGCAGACTTTCAAATATTCAAACACTGCTGCCATGTACCCAGGTTCTTTTTGGTTCCAAACCAAACATTCCCACATCATTCAAGTGTTTTCTTATAACATACTTTCCAGACTCTCCACCTTTCACCTTCCCTGTTTCTCTTTGATACTCTCATACATCAATGTCCCTCTTTGAGTGTGACACCTAGAACTGAATATAAGTTTGGTCTAATCAGCAGAGGTTACCCCTGGAAAAGTGTCTTTTAATGTGGATAATGCCACACTTCATCTAAACAACATGTAACTGTATGCCTTAACAGTCACAGAACATTTTTTATCTCATATTGCACTTAGAACTAACCATAGAGCTAAGATCTTTTCAATATTATAGTTCCTGATCTTTATATTATGTTAATAATCATAGAACTTTATATTAATATCTGCAAAATTTTATCTGATTTATTTTAGTTGATCTTTCCAATGAGTACTGACCTGTTATCCAATATATTTGCTATATCTCAAAATTTATGTTAATTGTAGTTTTTATAAGCTTGGTTAATATTTTCAAGGCCATAAAAAGAATGGTTATTAGGCAGACTAGGTCATTATGAAACTGCACTATAGAAAGCCTTAAAAACTGACATTGGTGCATTAACCAAATTTTTTTGCATTAGGTGCACAATCATATACAATTTCAGTGACTTGTGTATCACCAATTCTCTGTTTTATCACTTGTTCAAAAAGTATTTGAAGAGAGGTAGTCAAGTGACCATGTCACTCTATGGCACTATATAATGGAATACTGCTGACCCATTAATTTAATAAGCCATAAAATAAATGTAAATAGCATTACTTAGAAAAGACTTTTGCTGGTGAGCACATGCTGCCACCCAGAGATTGTATTTCACATTTCTATGTGCCACGTTCCAATTTATTTCCTCACATATACACACATAAAAAATACCTACACACACATAGAATCACACTATTTGGAATTCAACCCTTATGAAGTGTGAAATTTCCAAAAGCTTAAATACTAATTGAAATTACTAAGAGTGATCAAAGGAAGAAACAGAGATCTGGTATGATTACTCAGTTCCAGAGAAATCTGGATATAGTCTTAAAGAGATGAGTTCTATCAAGTTCTATCTCCAGTACAGTAACACCATAAGATATTCTGGAGAAGACAAGTATCTTTTAAACATATATCTTATTAATGTTACCCAAAGTTGCATATATATTTGTTTTTAAGTAGTTTTTCTTTCTCTCAACATCCATTACCTTCCTAGCAAGCAGAGGAAGAGTACAGCAACAAAGCAGTCTTCCTTAGTTATGATGGTATCTATGGCAAGCAAATGAATAAACTAATAAATAAAAGATAGGTGGGGGAGAGGAGAGAGCAGGGAGAATCTTGTCTAACAAGTGGATCTTGTAACTTTCTTTATTTGGGTATACATGCTTTTCTTAAGAGGTTGAAAGTGGGAAGGATGGGGCACAGTGACAGTGGGAATGAAGAATTTGAAATAATACCACACAAATCTGTCACATAAGTTCTGGGATAGACTTCACTAATATATTCCAAAATAATTTTAAATTTTCAATATGGAAAACCAAACCAGTTTGTGGACTAACACAAAAAACATAACAAGCCATTAAGAGGTAGTGGTCTCTCTACATGCAATATTTGGGAAGGCTTAATTAAAATAATCTGAGACTCCATAAACCTGGTTCACACAAGTTGCCCCACTCTGGCAATTACCTAAGGTGCTGCCCCATCCTCCTTATGGGTGCACCTGTGTACAATGGGCCACGCTACTAAAACAGGGACTCAAAGCAGCCCTACCTAATACATAAAAACAAACACAGAGGGGCTGACACAATGAGGAGACAATGAAATAGGGCTTGAATGAAATAGGGCGTGAATAGAACGCCAGAAAAAGAACTAAACAAAATGTAGATAAGCAATCTATCAAAAGCTATCAGAATTCAAAACACTGGTTATTAGGATGCTCAAGGAACTCATTGGTTATTTCAACGGTATAAAAAAGACCCAGGAAGAAATGAAGCTTACACTAAGTAAAATAAGGAAAAATTTAAAGGGAATCAACAGTGGAGTGGATGAATCTGAGAGTGAATTTAATGATTTGGAAAATAAGGAAGAATAAGAAATTCAATCAGAACAGCAAGGAGAAAACATAATTCAAAACAAAAAACAAAAAAACAAGGACAGGCTAAGGAGCTCCTGAGACAATTTCAAATGGACCAATGTCTGCATCATAGGGGTACTGGAAGGAAAAGAGAAAGAGCAAGAAATTGAAAACTTACTTGAAAAAAATAATGAAATAAAACTTCCTTAATTTGGTGAAAGAAATATACATACAAGTCCAGAAAACACTGAGAGTCCCAAACAACTTGGTCCTAAGAGGACCACACCAGACACATCATCATTAAAATGCCAAAGATTAAAGATAGAGAATCCTAAAAGCAGCAAGAGAAAATCAGAAATTTACCTACAAAGGAGTTCCCATAAGACTCTCAGCTGATTTCTCAAAAGAAACTTTGCAGGCAAGAAGGGACTGGCAAAGTGTTCGAAGTAATAATGAAAAGCAAGGAACCACAACCTACATTACTCTATCCAGCAAAGCTATCATTTAGAATGGAGGGACAGATAAAGTGCTCCCCAGACAAGGTAAAGCTAAAAGAGTTCCTCATCACCAAGGCATTATTATATAAAATGTTAAAGGGACCTATTTAAGAAAAAGAAAAAGATAAAAACTATGAACATTAAAATGGCAAGTGTTGCCATTAAAATGGCATAAATTCATAACTATCAACAATTGAATCTAAAAAACAAAGGAAAAAAATATAACAGAAACAGAATCATAGATATGGAGCTCATTTGGAGGGTTACCAAATGAATGGGAGGAAAGGTGCAGGATTCAAAAGTACAAATTAGTAGGTATAGAATAGGTAGGGGGAGGTTAAGAACAGTATAGGAAATGGAGTATCCAAAGAACCTATATATGCATGGACCTGAACTAAGGAGGCAGGGAATTGCTGGAGGGAATAGGGGTTACTTGGTAGAAGGAGGCAAAGGGGGGAAAATTGGGACAACTGTAATAGTATAATTAATAAAATATATATTAAAAATAAATAAAATGAAATTGTAATAATATAAATTATTTCTTCAATTATTTTAAAAATATTCTTTTCATAAAAGATTATTCTGGGATCAAGATGGCGGCATGGTAAGAGGACGTACATCTCTGCCTCCCACACATAGGTCTTAAACCGGGACATTTTTCAAAGCAGCACAGCAAAGAGACACCAGAAACACAGCATTTTTGAAAACAGATTATCGAAAATTGCAGTGGACGTTGAAAAACCGGACGGTAAGGAGAGTACTCCGGCGGTGCGGAGAC
>PVKU01003055.1:107005-195728 GCA_004027475.1 Anoura caudifer | reverse complement strand
ATAGATATGTTAAAGGACCATGCCATGGATTAGCAGCTCTGCATGTCCCTGCTCCATGTGTCCCTTCCCCCAACTCATACCTGTGGGGGAAGGGGTGAGGACATCTTATATGTCCCTCTAATATTTCCTGGACACCCTGAGTTCTGGGCCCCATTCCAACTCCCTTTTGGGGCCCCCCTCTTGGCTGCACCCTGTTACACCCTTACGCCTCCTCTTTTGATTCTAATGTAAGGTGCAAAACTGCCACGCTCAGGAGCATTTTCTCAGTCCCTTGAGATTTTGCTTCCCAGCAATTGTCATCAGTTTGGCTCAGATAAATTCATACAAATTCTCTCCTGGTTTAGATGTGTCTTCCATCAACACTGGTGTGAAAATTAATAAAGAGAAACCTCATTTAAAATGGAGTTGGGAGACTAGAAGAGAGAATTCTCACAAACACATCACTCAACTCTCACGGCTGACCCCAACAGGAAGCATCTCTGACAGGAAGTGACACTCCTACCTCAGGAAGAGGAGGAAGAGTCCTCCTTGCCCAGCGACAGCTCAACCAATGGGAGACTGCCGTAACTCAGCAATGAAAAGTCAATGGCGGGTTGCACTCCTCAGGAGGAGACCTCAAAAGTGAAAGGTCACTCTAACTACAGGCTCAAAGTACCCGAGAGTGAGAATGGCAGGAAGCAAAGAGCTGACCATTAGCAAATGTCTTGATGGTTGATGTATAACATGTGGGGCTGGGCTTGCTTGAACTCCTCCTGCCTCAGGTCCGATTCAGCTATAATTTATATTTTCCCACTATTAACTCATCTTAGTGTCTGTTTCCCTGGGGACTCTAGCAAAGCTAAATTTTCACGGGTCACAAGGTGACTATTGGAATCCATGGCCAACCCCAGAATGGTGGCAGTAACGGCCTTAGCGTCCCTGAGTCCCCAGCGGGTGGTGCGCTCATGGCTCTAGGGAGGAGCTCCGAACATGTGAGTGAGTGAATGAGCCCTCACTGAGGGGCAGCACTGCAGAGATGCTAAGGCAGGCAGGGCCCATGCAGACCAGGGGTCAGGGAGAAGCCACATCCCCCTGTGCCCTGCGGGAAGCTCAGTCGTCCCTTGTCAGGGTTGTTTCCTAGGATTCATTGTACTTCTAAGTGAGTTTGACAGATGTGAGTTTTTAAAACCCATACACACGTGGTTTATTAAATAAACGCAAAGGTTTTTTCCTGCATATTGAAGCTGAACTGACTTAATTTTTCCTTTCACTTGCTTTTTGTATGTGTGGTGGGAGGGGCTGTAAGCTGCATTAGAGGAAAGAGCGGGAAGGCTCTGGGCTTCTCAGAAACATCAGAGATCCATTGTTTATTCAAGGCCACAAAGAACCCAGAATCCTAGCATCCTCCTGCTGAAATGTTCCCATGGAAACCACACTTGTGCTATGCATGCAGAAGGGCAACTTCTAGTACATCAGCCCTGGCTCCTAAGAGAACATGGTGCCTGCAGCAGGAACCTGCAAACAAGTCCTCGGGAGGGAACAGCCAAAATATTTCTGCTCTATAACCAGAACATACTCCTTCTCCCTCCTTCCTCTCGCTCTGCTGTCCCAGGCACCCTGATGGGAAATGCTCTAGCCCCTCAAGGACTGGCAGCACACACCTCCTCTGGCCAGAGTGACAGACCAAACAGGCATCAGCCTAGGAAGGCAGGAATGTTAATTGCACCCTGTCATGGTGGAGGAGGAAATGAGCCAGGAATGAGGGACAGAACAGGAATTCTGCTTAGGCGATGTGTTTGATGTATTCTGCTGTGTGGATAGATGAGGATCAGAAATAACCAGGACAATAGAGAAAGGGCAGCTGCTCCACTGGACAAGTCCCCACCCCCCCCCCCAACTGACGCCTGTTTAGCCAGTCACTCTTCCAGGCAGAAGCCACTGGAGTGGCTTCCATTGCCAGCTGCACACCCACTTCCACAGCACTACGAGTTGTCTGACCTTGGGATGCTGCATGACCTCTCTGAGCTTCTGCTTCCCTGTCTGTCAAGTTTCTTGCAAATCAAAAAGAAGGGATAGACAGGAGAGTCCTAGCACAGTTTGGGCACGAGCAGGCATTCAGCCCATGTTCAAACTCTCTTCACTTTCCGTTCATATACTGATGCCCACTCCATCAAGAGAACTGGGTTTTCTTCCTTTGAAATGTCTCTCAACATAGCCATCCTCCCCAGCCAATCTCTGTATCTGTGGACTATGATCAAGAGCAAATTAGAATCTATTGGAAGGATGTATGGGTATCTCATAAAATATCAGGACAGGAAACACAGCTAGGTCTCATTCAGGTCTGGAACCAGGAACTGGGACCTAATGGCCTCTTGCTTCTTGTACTATAGCCTTTCTCTGCATCTCAGCTTGCCCCGCATCTCTGTGCACATGGGAGAAATGGTCAAGCCAGCTTTGACCCCACATGGCTTCCATCTTGCATGTTCAATAAGCACTAGAAGAGTGTCCATGCCAGCCCCCAATTCCAGGAAGATCATCTCTTTTATCCACATTCAGTCTGGTGGCCCTGTAGAGCCCATTCAACTCTGACCAGAGCCAGTGCCTAGAGTCAGAACCCACCTCCCACAGGGGGAGTTCTCGAGAAGGGAGCATGGTGTAAATGAACACCAACGTGTTCTTCAGTTCCCCGTAGCCCTCCTTGGTGGACTTGCACCAGAGTTTTTGGGAAGATGACTCAGCAGGAGGTTGTGCTCCAGACTTCCTCCTAATACCATCCTGTTGTGGATAACTCAGGTTTCCATCGATGCCCATTCCATAGTGGCCACATCACCCACAGGCGAAAGGAGACACGCATAGCCCAACACAGGAATTTCCATCCTGCTGTGGTAGGGCGCAGAAATCCAGCTCGTACAAATGGGTCCAGACTTGGGTGTCTGGTATGCAAGAACTTCCTCTGAGCTGTAGGAGATGGTGTGATATGAAGTACAAGCTAGAGTTCAGGCAGAGCTGCATGCTGGGAAAACAAACGTTACTTCTGGATTCCTTCCCAGAAAGCCAAAAGCCACGCTCCATAGTTGAGTTTATAACAGGAACCATCAGTTTTAGAGTTGCGCATGTTCAGGGGTGATTCTTTATCTTCATTGTTATGCCAGCCTTAGACGGAGGCAGCCAGGAGTATCAGTCTGTACTGAGACTTCTATAGGAAAGTGACTCATTTAGTCACACGTTCACTCAGCAAATACTTCCTGAGTGCCTGTTACGAGAGTGGCAGTGTGTTGGGCACTGGGGATAAAATATGAGCGAAAGCAGGCACAATCCCCAACCTCACCGACTTCCCCGGTCTAAGGGTGAAACAAGCACCACACAAACCGCACAGGCTGTGTGAAATGGCAACTGTGATAGGCTTGTCCCTCTCAGGGAGGGAGCTCCCTTGCTAGGTGATGCTAGAGCTGAGTTCAAGGTAGTCCTAGGAGTCAAGGCAGGAAAGGATTTGAAGTGAAGGAAACTGCATGTGCAGAGGCCTGAGGTGGGGGAGAGGTATGGAGAGTAGAAAGGACTGAGTCAGGCCAGTGTGAATGGAACAGGAGGGAGGGTTTCAGGGGTGGGGGCCACATTAGGGGTTCACCTGTCTTGGAAGCAGGAAGGTAGCATAAAGAGATTTACATATTGAGGAGGTCACTCTAGTTATTGTCTTGTTTGCAGTGGTTTGGGTGTGGAAAAACTGTGGCAGAAACAAGGTTATTATTGTTTGGGGCAGTGGTGGAGAGAAGTGAATGAATTTGAGAAGTATCTGGATCCACACTGACAGACTTGGATAAGAGGATGGGAGCGAGGGGCACCCTGAGGGCTCTGGCTTGCCGGGTGGGTCGGGGGGAGGCGGGAGTCTTGGTGACATTCGTAGCTACAGGGACTCCTAGAAGAGAGCTGAGATGAGGGTCTGTCAGAGGCTTGCTTTGGGCATGTTAACAGTGAAGAAAATGCTGCACTGTCCAAAAGAGGACACTGGCTGGAGCTCAGAGGGCATGTGTGGGCCAGAGATCCCTTCAGGGTTTTTTCTAGGCTGTGTGGATTATACACATGGCTGTGTGAGGGGTGAGAAGGGAATACAGCGTGCGAGGAGGGCCTAGGGCCCCTCTGGAGAAACAGCAGCCAGGTGTCCAAGCAGAGGACTTGGAGTTCGGCCAGGAATCGCAGAAGGTACGTCTCCATGCTGCCAAAGTTCAGGGCCATGCAGACCACTGAGGCATGGGAGAGAAAACACCAAGAAGTAAGGCAGTGACTGATAGTGTTAGGTTCTGCCAAGAAGTCAAGTCTGATGGGGACTGAAGTACGTGTCACACTGAACAGCGTGGATATCACTCACTGATGCAGCTCTCAGGAGCTGTTTCAGTCCAAATCCAGAGCTAATCAGAATTTATGCCACTGCCCTGGATGCTGTCAGTATGAGTAAAGGGGACTCAGCTTGGAGCTTGGAGGCCCTCAGGAGGAAATATCCACCTTCTGTCATTTCATGGGATTTGAGATAGAAGAAACAGAAGCATGGACTTGGTATACCATTTTGATCCAATCTCTATTCTTCTATTAGAAGGGGAAAAGCGATTGAGAAAGCTTCTTTCAAGACAAAAATGAGAAGAAAGCAGGGAATGCCCTCAAAAAAGGGGAGGGAGAGGTGACTTGGTAATGGGAAAATTATAGGCATAAGAGTACAATTTATTTGAGGACTTACGGTTTTTTTGTGGCAATCCCAACTGACTCTTTGAAGGTCAACTTCTGCAGGTGTCATTTCAGCTGTGCTGGTTGTATCTGGTCAGAGAGAAAGCAAAGCAGATAAACTGAAGAGTCAGGGGACAGGCCTGATCTCTGGCTAAGGAACCAAGGCCAGGAGCAAGGAGCCAAGTCCCATTCTGCACATCACCAGGAATTACCAAGTTTTGAGCCAAAGAGAGGCTACAACTGATTGTACATTGTACCTGGGATTGCTTTAATAAGGTATGGTTAACACATGCAGATGGCAAAATGACTGTCATGAAGGAATTTTCTTATATTCACACGTCCCTAACAATGGGGGGCATGGTGTGCCCTGCAGTGCCGCACAGGGAAGCACAGGGCAGCAAGGAGAGAAGGTGAGCAAGAGCCTCTATTGTGGCTTTTGCAGGTAAGGCACAGCAGGGAGGCAGGCTTGGAATGGGCTGGTTTAAATTACTTCAGTGGGCTCTGGGGCACAGGGGTTGCCCGCAGTGGTCTGGTCCTACAGGGATTAGGGCCTGGGGATAGTGGTCCAGAGCATGAGAGCTGATGAGGACTCTGGCTGAGTTGGGTTGCACAGGAAAGGCAACTTGCAGGCCACTCTTTCTGTCTGCAACACTGTGCCACCTCTAGGAGAAGCGGTCTCTCCAGGATCCACAAAGGTGCAGCTGTCCAAGCACCAGAAAATGCAGAAAATAAAAAGGCGCAAAGAATGCAGAAGTCTTAGCTCAGAGTGGGAATTGAGGAGCAGAAATAGGAACAAGGTGCTGGCAAATCGGGAGGTTAAAATGGCTACATGGGGACCAACTCTTCTCCAAAGAGTTCCATAGGGTCGCTTTCAGAAGGCTGCCCACACGTGGGCTAACTCCAGCCTGTCTCCTGTCTCATGTCTTAAAGGTGACACCTGATGTTGCTCTGAAAGTTGTGGCCCTGGCTGGAAGATCTGGCCTCTTGGTTTCCCCATAGCTCATGCAACACAAAAATAAGGGCAAGTGGCTATGCAAAGGATTTTTTTAATTAGTGAATTTACATGAAAATCTTTACAAAAATATAAAATTTACACCATATTTCACTATTACCTTTAGCACTTTATCTGCTTTTTATTGAATCAAAAAAGTATTCTGAACTATTCCAGAAAAGCCCAGACCTAAGAGCCTATATTCCTCTGTATACTTGAAGTCTGGTTCCCTCACGGGGTTGTAGACCCGGCTCCTCCTGCAGACTAGCAGCTGCAGAGAAGGCAGACAAGGAGGGAGGTGCCAGGCCTACGTATGGGCACACGCACAGGATACCGCTGTGTAGACCCACCAGAGTGGACCCGCTGGCTTCCAGGCTCTCCAATGTGGCCAAATCCGGCTGAGACTTAGAGTCCATCAGGGACAGAAACCCAGCCAGCCTAGAGCCAACGTGTCTGATATAATGAAAAGGCCTTGGGCTGGTATTGGCAGTATGGTGACAAGTACAGTCCTCTGAGATGGCTGAGGTGCTCCTCCATCCTCTTCCTCTGCCATCTGGAACGAAGAGATGCTGACACAGCAGGACAGCTATGACCCAGAACTTATGATTCATGGAGGCCAGGAAAAAGGTGAGCTCCGCTGATTCCTTCTCAGCTCCCCACCGGGAGATGGGCAACCAAGCCAGTGGCTATGGGATTCTCATTCATTTTTATAACCATCAAATACTTGTGCAGCCCCGCTGAGCCAGGCTTGGGGCAAAGTGCTGGGGGCATGCAAAGAGTAAAACCCAGGCTCTGTTCTCTCTCTCCCCTTCTCTTCCCCTGTCTCTAAAATCAATAAGCATGTCCTTGGGTGATGATTAAAAATAAATAAATAAAATACAAGCATTAAGAAGAAATAAAACCAGGCTCTGCCCTTGAGCACTCATGGACCAGAAAGGGGGTGGGGGCAGTATCCAGGCCTGGATAGACAGAGAAGGAGGGTCAGAAACAGCATCGTGGGGGACCAAGGAATCCCCCCAAACCAGCACCCCCTGATGCTGGATGGAGTGGACTGCACAGGGAGCTGGAACAAACACACCCTCTCCCCTCAGGAAGTCAGTCTGGTGGGCAGAGCAAAGGAAGGCATGCAAACAGACACGCCCAAGCCAGGGCCGCATATACAGCAATAGCAGCGTGTATGTAGCACAGAAATAGCCCAGCAGAACGCTTGAGCTGGGTTTTCAAGGCACAGAACATGTTTCAACAGAGTAGGAAGGAGAGAAAAATCTGTGTTTAGTCAGAAGGAGCAATACACACCAACACAGAGGCAAGAACGTGCTGGGCGTGTCAGGGTTAGGTAACCAGGGAGAGCCGGTGTGAGAGGGTGTTGAAAGCCAGGGGACAGAGCTTAGACTTACCGTCTTGACTGTGTTTAAGTTCTGTAGTATGAAGTATATTTGCATTGTTATGAAACACATCTCCAGAATTTATTTAGCTTGCAAATGAAATTCTGAACTCATAAAACAACTCCCCTTTTGCACCTTCCCCCACTCTAGGTAACTCCCATTCTACTTTCTGTCTCTATGAATTTGACCTTGTTAGATTCCTCATTTAAACGCAATCATATAGCATTTGTCTTTTTGTGCCTGGCTTATTTCACTTAACATACTGTCTCCAAGTGTTACCCTTGTTGTAGCATGTGACAGGATTTCCTTCCTTTTTAAGGCTGGATGACATTCTGTTGTATGTATCCACCACCTTTTGTTTATCCATTCATCTGTTGATGGATTCTTGGGTTGCTTCCACCTTTGAACTATTGTGAATAACACTGCTATAAACATAGGTGTGCAAACATTTCTTTGAGTCCTTGCTTTCCATTCTGTGGGGTATATGCTCAGAGTGGAATTGAGAGATTGCAACAATAGTTCTCTTTTCTAACTTTTTCAGAAGTGCCATACTGTTCTCCATAGTAGTTCCACCACTTTACATAAACACCAAAAGGTCATAAGGGTCCAGTGTATCCACATCCTAGACAAACCTAGTTATTTTCTGTTTTGTTTGTTTTTATTTTTTTCTTTTAACTATATTTTCTTAGTTATGCTATTACAGTTGTTCCAATTTTCTCCCTCCATCCAGCACCCCCACTCTCTCAGGCAGTCCCCAAACCACTGTTCATGTCCATGGGTCATGTGTATAAGTTCTTTGGCTACTCTATCTCCTGTACTGTGCTTTACAACTGCATGGCTATTCTGTAACTACCTCTTTGTACTTCTTACTCCCCTCACCTCTTCACCCATTCTCCCCCTCCTCCCTCCCATCTGGTAACCATCAAAATGTTCTCCATAACAATGATTCTGTCTCTGTTCTTGTTTGCTTAGTTTGTTTTTTAGATTCAGTTGTTGATAGATAATGTATTTATTGCGATTTTAGTGGTCATAGTTTTGAACTTTTTAAAAAATAAGTTCCCTTAACATTTCATATAATAATGATTTGGTGATGATGAACTCCTTTAGTTTTTCTTGTCTGGGAAGCTCTTTATCTGTCCTTTCATTCTAAATGATAGCTTTGCTAGATAGAGTAATCTTGGATATAGGTTCCTGCTTTTCATGACTTTGAATATTTCTTGCTAATCCTTTCCAGCCTGCAAACTTTCTTTTGAGAAATCAGCAGGCAGTATTACTGGAGTTTCTCTGTAGGTAACTAACTGATTTTCTCATGCTGCTTTTAATAGTCTCTCTTCATCTCTAATCTTTGGCATTTTAATTATAATGTGTCTGGACATGGGTCTTCTTGCATCCATCTTGTTTGGGAATCTCCGTGCTTCTTGGACTTGCATGTCTATTTCCTTCACAAAATTAGGTGAAGATATTTCTTTCATTATTTTGTTCAAATAGATTTCCAATCTCTTGCTTTTTCTCTTTTACTTCTGGTACCCCTATGATGTGAATGTTGGAACACTTGAAGTTGTTCAGGAGGCTGCTTACACTATTCTCGTTTTTTCCTTTTTTTATCTTCTTGTTGTTCTGATTGGTTGCTTTTGCTTCCTTATATTCCAAATCATTGATTTGATTCTTGGCTTCATACACTCTACTGTTGTTTCCCTGTAAATTGTTCTTTATTTCAATTAACGTATCCTTCGTTTCTGATTGGATCTTTTTAATGCTGCTGAGGTCCTCACTAAGTACCTTGAGCACCCTTATGATGAATGTTTTGAACTCTGCATCTGATAGATTGCTTATCTCTATTTGGTTTAGTTCTTTTTCTGGAGTTTCATTTGGACTGTGTTTCTTGGTCATCTCCTTTTGGCAGCCTTCCTGTGTTTGTTTCTATGTATTAGGCAGAGCTGCTATGACTCCCTGTCTTGGTAGTGTGGCCTAATGTAGTAGGTGTCCTATAGGGTCCAGTGGCACCACTTCCCCTATCACCCAAGCTGGTTATTCAAGGTGAGCTCTTCGTATGGTCTGAGTACACCCTCCTCTTGTAGTTGAGCTCTGATTGCTGTTGACAGGTCAATGGGAGGGGTTTACCCAGGCCAGTCAGCTGCAAAGATTGGTATGACCGCTGACCACCAACCTCTGCCCTCCGTGGAGGATCAGCTGTGCAGGGGCAGGGTGGTGGTGCTCCAATATGGTCTGTAGTTGTCCACTGCATGTTCAGGCTCTGGGGTTTCCCAGGTGTTGCAGGGCAAGGTCAGCCCCTACCTGTGTTATACCCAAGGCCACTCTGCTTGAGCTATAAAGCAATCTGAGATGACTGCTACTTGCTGGGCTTGGAGATTTTCAGGCAAAAGCCAAGCTGTGCTTCTAGGCAGGTTGCTGCTAGTGCTGAGTCTGGGGTCCCTTAGCAAGAGGTACAGGGGCTAGGGGTTCATTGAGGCCAGCTGTGGCTTTTTTGAGAGGATTTAGGAAGTTGTGAAGTATGAGCCAAGACCAGCCATTCATATGGAAAAGTCATGTTAACAGCTTGGGTGGGACAGAGTCTCAGGGGATCTCCAGGGGAGGGCAAACAATGTTAGCCAGGATGATGGAGTCTCATGTATGGCACCCACCTGCCAGCTCTGTGGCTCTGTGGGGGGAGAGATCAGAAAACAAACAATGACCTCTACCCACATTACTGTCTGGGAGAGAACTGACCTTTAGCTTCTGCCTTGATGCCAGACACTTCAGTTTCTGCCTGTATGCCACTAGTGCCTTTCAAGCTGCTACCCTGGTGTTAGAGCTCAGAGGGAGTGAGTCTGAGTAAGTCCATGTACGGGTTCCTTAGGAAGAACTGCTTGGGCATCCAGAAGTTTCTCCCACTGACTCAATCCCTGTTGATTTTTGCAGCCAGAAGTTATGGAGACTTAGCTTCCTGGCACTGGAACCCTGGGCTGGGGTTGCCTGGTATGAGGCAGGGGCTCCTCGTTCCTGAGATACCCCTCCCAAATTTTTATCCACCACATGTGGATGTGAGACCAGCCCATTCCACATCTCCACCCCTCCTACTGGTCTGGGTGGCTGTGGTTTCTTTAAATCCGTAGTTATCTGACTTCCATTCCACTCAATTTCTGACAGTTCTCTGTGATGGTTTTTCTATATTTTAGTAAATTTGTAATTTTGTAATTTTGATGTGTCATGTGAGGAGGCAAGCCATGTTTACCTATGCATCTGGACTGGAAGTCTCATTTTGTTGGTTTTTTAAAATAGCAGCCATCCCAGTGTGCATGAGCATCAATCAGTCTTCTTTGAGAGGGTCATGATCAGAGCTATGCATTGGAAGATCTCTCTGGCAGCAGAAAGGTCAAGATTCAGGAGATGGCCATGACTTTGGCAATGGTCAGAAAGAAGGAAGGGACTCCTGGCCAGGGTGGTGTTGGAAAAAACAAAGGCCACAAAAGGAAAGAAGTGGCCAGACTTATGTCAGCAAAGGGGAAGCCAGGGAGAGGGAGGAGGGAGATAAGACTCAAGTTCAAAGCACAAAAGACTGAGATAATAGCAATATAATGAGAAAAATAGGAAGTCAGATGGGACAGCTGGTTGTAGGAAGGTATTGAGATCTGACAGGTGCCAAAAGGTAGAGGTTAGTTGTTGATATAGGGTGCCCCAAAGAGTGTGCAGGGCTAGAGACAATCACAACATCTACTCATACAGCATTTTTATTTAAATGACACCCCCATGCTTATGAGACCTTTGAGGTCAGCCCAAGCAGGTGTCATTTCTACCAGCTGAGCACTAAGAAACTGGGAGGTTCAAAGAACAAGCCAAGGCCACGTGGCACATCAGAATCACAGCCTGGATAAGCTCTTGAATATGGTGCTAGTTCAGAGGCCTTTCTTTTTCCAAGATAAGACATGTCAGGGAGCACATGAAGGGCCCAGTCAATGGAAGATGAATTCATTTACTCAAAAGTATTTTCTTGAATGCCAGGCAGTGTTCTAGGTGCAGGGAACTCACTAGTTAATAAAATAGACAGAATGGGCATGATCCTGCAATCACAGAGCCTGGAGATAAGAGAACAGACCCACTGGCCATTGGGCAGTTTTCCTAGGAGCCCAGAGAATTCCCTAGGAGTAGTGTCACAAGACAAATCCGTGCCCCACAGAAGGAAGCTTCTCCGCTGTGTCTGTCATGCTGATTCAAGTTCACACACGTGCTAACTCAAACTGACACAACATGCAGTCAAGAAAGGAAGGCTTTCTGGAAGCTGGGACATTTCAGCTGAGCCCTGAAGAATTAAGGAGGAAAAAGAGCTAGTAAGAGGAGGAGGAAAGGGAATGAGAGGGCATGAGAAGAGGGAGAATGTGCTCCAGACTGGAAAGAAGAGCAACGTGACCAGCTGGGGACAAACCAGAGTGTGGCACTTTGGGAAATGAAACTGCAAACTGACTGGTGGTGGTGTGAAGTTCAGAGAGAGGCACAAGGTTTGGGACTGATGTTTAGTTCTCTGTGTGGAAGCTCAGAGAATGGAGCAAATGGGAGGGAGACCAGTAGGGTGAACCCTGTTGATTTGATGGTGAAATCCTGCCTACCAGGCATCAGCTTATTGTGGTTACCATGGCAACATTAGACTATACACTCAGAAGCATCTAGTCAACCTCTCTTATTAAATATGATGACGCTAAGAACAAGACCAAAGAGATTTGCTGGCTTTCCTACTGGCAGTGTGGAAACATCCCCTGCCTGCTCTTTAAAATATACACAGTGGTAAAATACACATAACAAAATTTGCCATGTTGGCCATTTCAAGTGTGTGGCACAGTGCTATTAAATACATTCACAGTATCATGCACCCATCACACTTTTTCAGCTCCAGAATTTTTGATAATCCCAAACTGAAATGCTGTCCCCATTATAATGACTTCCATCACCCCTCCCCCACCCCTACCAACTAAACATCCTGCATTCTGTCTACGTGAATCTCTTTCTACGCTAGGGACCTCACATGAGCAGAATCCTACAGTGTTTGTCTTTTTGTCATTTAGCACAATATCCTTGAGGTTATTCCATGTTGTAGCATATGCCAGGATTTCCTGCCTTTTTTAGATAATATCCCATTGTATGTATATACACATTTTATTTATCTGTTCATCCATCCATGGACCCTTGGATTGCTTCCACCTTCTGGCTATTATAAATAATGCTGCTACAAACATTGTTGTACAAATATCTGTTCAAGTTCCTTATTAATTATAATTTTAATTTTAATATATCTTTAATTGCATTTTTTTATTTATTGATTTTAGAGGTGGGGAGGAGAAGAGAGAGGGGGAGAGAGAAAGAAAGAGAAATATCAAGTTGCTGTTCCACCTATTTATGCATTTATTGGTTGGTTCTTGTATGTGCCCTGACTGGAGATCAAACTTGCAACCTTGGCATATCAGGATGATGCTCTAACCCAACTGAGCTACCCAGCCAAAGCTAATTAATTGCATTTTAATAGTTGTATCCCTTTGCTTACATCAGTGCCTGACACATAGTAAGGACTTAATAAATAGATGTGAAATTAACAGCCAAATGAATGAATGAGTGAATAAATGAAAGAGTGAATCCCAAACTGGTCACCAACTCAGACAGAGCTGTGTTACTTGTCCCGTGGGTCCCAGCCCTGGTGTCCTCACCTCAGGAGCCTGAGTCAGTTAAGAAACCAATCTCTTTGGATCCCAACCAGGAAGTGAAGAAAACACTTCCCCTGCCTTGGCTTGTCGCCTCTGCCTCAGATTGACCTCAACTGTTTCACCGCGGGAGGTGGAGCTGCAGGGAGTCTCTGGGTAAGTGTCAAGATTCCAGTGGGAGGGATGCAGCGCTAAGGCCAGTCAGGGAAGAAGGGATCCTTTACTCTGAGGCATGCGGAACCACCCAGGACATTCCTTCCCGTGAAATAATAACAACATGAATAGCTAACATTTTCCTGTGCTTACTCTGTGCCTAGTGCTTGAATTAGGCACTGTAAGACTCCTCACTTTATAAAACAAAAACAAAGGCACAGAGAAGTTAATTCACTTGCCCATGGTTACCCAGCTGGAAATGGCAAAGCAAGCTGTGAGTCCAGGCACACGTGACCCCAGAGCCTGCCTGGTGGAGAAAGAAGGCGCCCCAGTTGCTGGGGCTGAGAGCAGTTTTGAATTAGTTATGTTGAAGTTAACCAGAGTCCTTTTACAACAATCTTTTCTAGGTTTGAATCATATTTATTGAATACATTTTGGAAACCACAAACAAAATATTTTAGTTACATAATCCCACCAAAACAATAACCACTTTAACACATTAGAAAATTTCCTCACAGTAGTTTCTTCTTACTTATATATTTTCACTCAGTCAACATACAGTCAGCCCTCCATGTCCACCAGTTCCACATCTGCGGATACAATGGACCACAGCTGGAAACTATTCAAAACAGTGTTACAATGTTGCTGATGTATACTCTATAGTTGGGCCTAGGATGGTTATGTCTGCACCTGCCATGTACAGACTTCTTTCTCTTGTCATTATTACCTAGTCAGTACAGTGTGATACATATTTACACAGCATTTACTTTGCATTAGGTGTGACAAGTAATCTGGAGGTGATTTATAGTATACAGAGGATGTGTGTACATTATCTGCAAACACCACACAACTTCACGTAAGGGGTTTGAGCATCCATGGATTTCAGTTCCCTCGTGGGTCCTGGAACTATCTCTGGCAGATACCGAGGGACAACGGCAATGGAGTCTTCACTTTCAGGAAGAAGGGTCAGTCCTCCTGTCCTGATAATCTGCCATCTCATCCACTCTCCCTGCCTTTGTTCTCTGCTATAGGCCTCCAATGTATTCATTCCCCTAAGTGATGCAGTAAGATGGGAAGGTTGCTTATAATAATGCTGGCAGGCGACACCCAGGGCTCCCCATGGCAGGGCCCTGTGCTGGGAAGCACTTCACATACATCATCTCACGCAGTTCTCACAGCCATGGCATTAATGCTCATTTTACTGTTGTGGGACCCACTTAAGATATCACATGTGTCTCTCTTCCCCCTCCCTTACTGAATAAATTAGCCCCATGGGGTGAGGCCTAGAAACGTAGGTGTCCACATGGGGGGGAGGAGGAGGGATCTAGACCAAGTGCTGGATCCCCCACTTCACCTCAAACAGGTTTTCATGAAGGTAGAAGACTCTTGAGTCAGGGATGACTCAGTGTAGGGTGTTCAGACACTGAATATGGTAAGGAGCACCCACAGCGGTTTGGGGTATTTGGCGTGGGGTGATAAAATCCAAGCATAGCAAGGACAGAGGACATGCAGGAAGTGGGGATGGCAGGGAACATCAGCACCCAGGAAGGGTAAGGCAGGCAGCTGTGTGTGCATGAGTGGGGCGCTAGCGCCCAAGCCAAGGGCACCACGTCCCTTGAGGGGTGCACCAGTGGGAGACTGGTCACATAGACAGGGCTGATAAATAAGTAGTCATACAGAGAGAATGCGAGCCAGCTCTCTCCCTGTTGGAGAAAAGAATGACAAAGGAAATGAGAATGAGTCCCAGGTGCTAGGCTGGTCTGAGATGATGGTATGAGCTCATTGTTTTCAACAGTACAGGTAGCTATAGAAATAAATATTTGTGTATAGATGTAATCATGTGAATGTAGCTTCACTATATCCCTAACTGTTCACCTAGAGGGCTTGGGAGTAGCAGCTCCCCAACTGCAAGGAGCAAATCTGTTTCTAAAGCCATTCTTTGCTATAAAGAACCAGTGCTCCTAGGACAGATGGCTAGGGCAGGGAAAGGATACGATGTGCCTAGAATATTCTTAAAGTAGTCTTACAGTAAATTAGGCAGCCACTAAAAATTGTTGGCTGCCCTGCCCAGCACAGGGCTCAGCACAGGGCAGGTGGTCCATACACCTGGCGACCCCTGAAGCTCCCATGTCACCTCAGCCCCTGAAACCGACAATGCTGTCTCCTTTGATTCCTGAGCAGGGAGATCAAATTTCCTGGTACCCTGCGGTGTGAGAGCTTCCAGGGCTTCCCCAGAGCTTCTTCCAGAGGTAGCTGAGCTGCGGGTGAGGTCCACTAGAGACATCTGGTCTCCACCTACATGAGGGAGTAGGCCGGAGAGCTGGGCTCCGAGGCTGCAGAAGCCCAGGAGGGCCGAGGGTGTTGGGGGCCCTGCGCCCACAGACGCTGAGAGGCTGCCTTCGAGAAGGAATAACACCGCTGCACCTGACAGGTTAACTTTCTGATTCTCAGGTGTTAGGATGGGAGGTGATGGGCTTTTTTGTTTGTTTAATATTTTTTTATTTTTAAATTACAGTTGATGTACAAATAATAAAATGGCAATGAATACATATCTGTAAACAATTACTTTCAATGCAAATGAATTATGTACTCCAACCAAAAGGCATAAACCATGACTGAATAGATAACAAACCAAGCCCCTTAGTATGTTGTCTACAACAGACTTCAGACCAATGACACACATAGGCTGTGAAGGGATGGCAAAAGATATTTAAAATAAAAAATTTTAAAAAAATGCTGAGCCCTGATCCGTGTGGCTCAGTTGATTGGGTGTCACACTATAAAGCAGAAGGCTACTGGTTCTATTCCCAATCAGGGCACATGCCTAGGCTGGTATAAGTATTGCTACCCAGCTGTTTTATATTTTTTTAAGAGAGAAGGGAAGGGAGAGAGAGAGGGAAGGACATTTATATAACTTATGAAGTAACCAGCCCAATAAATCTAGTACCCATCTGACACCATACACAGGTATTACAGTATCATTGACTGTAGTCCCTATGATGTATTTTACAGCCCCATGGCTGTTCTGTAACTACCAATCCGTACTTCTCAACCCCTTCCCCTCATCCCGTCCCACCTGCCAACCATCAAAATGCTCTCTGTATCTATGAGTTTGTTTCTGTTCTGCTTATCTATTTTGTTTTAGAGTCCACATTTCTTTAAATTGTTTTTAATCTTTTAATATATTTTATTGATTATGCTATTACAGTTGTCCCATTTCTCCCCCATCATTCCCCTTCACCCTGCAACACCCCCACCCACCCACATCCCCCAGCTTTAGTTCATGTCCATGTGTCGTAAGTTCTTTAGCTTCTACTTTTCCCACACTATTCTTGCCCTCCCCCTATTTTCTACCTACCGTCTATGCTACTTATTCTCTGTACCTTTTCCCCCTCTCTCCTCTTCCCACTCCCCTGTTGCTAACCCTCCATGTGATCTCCATTTCTGTGTTTCTGTTCCTGTTTTATTGTTTGCTTAGTTTGCTTTTGTTTCAGGTGTGGTTGTTAATATCTGTGACTTTACTGTCTTTTTACTGTCATATTTCTTATCTTCTTTTTCTTAGGTAAGTCCCTTAACATTTCATATAATAAGGGCTTGGTGATGATGAACTCCTTTAACTTGACCTTATCTGAGAAGCGCTTTATCTGCCCTTCCATTCTAAATGAACCTTTGCTGGATAGAGCAATCTTGGATGAAGGTCCTTGAACCTTTGCTGGATAGAGCAATCTTGGATGAAGGTCCTTGCCTCTCATGGCTTGAAATACTTCTTTCCAGCCCCTTCTTGCCTGTAAGGTCTCTTTTGAGAAATCAGCTGACAGTCTGATGGGAACTCCTTTGTAGGTGACTCTGCCTTTATCCCTTGCTGCTTCTAGAATTCTCTCCTTCATTTTAATCTTGGCTAAAGTAATTATGATGTGCCTTGGTGTGTTCCTCCTTGGGTCCAACTTCTTTGGGACTCTCTGAGCTTCCTGGACTTCCTAGAAGTCTATTTCCTTTGCCAGATTGGGGAATTTCTCCTTTATTATTTGTTCAAATAAGTTTTCCACTTGCTCTTCTTCCCCTTCTGGTACCTCTATAATTTGGATGTTGGGATGTTTAAAGATGTCCTGGAGGTTCCTAAGCCTCTCCTCATTTTTTTGAATTCTTGTTTCTTCATTCTTTTCTGTTTGGTTGTTTCTTTCTTCCTTCTGGTCCACTCCATTGATTTGAGTCCCAGTTTTCCTCCCATCTCTGTTGGTTCCCTGTGCATTTTTCTTCATTTCACTTATTGTAGCCTTCATTTGTTCATCTAATTTGTGAGCAAAATCAACCAATTCTGTGAGCATCCTGATCAGCAGGGCTTTCAACTGTGCATCTGATAGGTTGGCTATCTATTTATTGCTTAGATGAATTGGCTCTGGGACTTTGATTTATTCTCCCGTTTGAGCCTTTTTTTTTTTTTGGTCTGGTCACACGTGTTACATATGAGGGGTGGATCCTTAGGTGTTCCCCAGAGCGGGGCAGCCCAATCACAGGGTTGTGATGCTGTATGTGTGGGCAGGGTCCAAGAGGGAACAATGGCAATTGCTCTACTCTCTCTCGGATTCCAGTCCTTTCCACTGCTTCCCCTTTGCCTGGATTATCTGTGTGCAAATGTGGGACCACCCGGTCAGCCAGCACCTTGTGCAGTCTCACTGGGTCTGCATCGTTGCCACCCCATGCCCGGGGTCCGCTAGCCACTGCCTGTGCACCTGGGGTCTGCTAGCCTCCACTTGCATGCCTGGGATATGCCAGCCACTGCTGCCTGTGCCCCTGGGTCCACCAACCTCCACTTTTTCCTGCTACGACTCCACCCCTCTTACCGTCTGGATGAATGGTTATTGGACTTCCATAGAGTTCAACTTTCTGTCAGTTCCGGTTGTTTTCTTGTCTCTAAATCTTTGTTGTCCTTAATTTTGGTTGTGTGAGGAGGCACAGTGTGTCCACCTATGCCTCTATCTTGGCCAAAGTCTCTTCATTCTTTTCTGATTGGATGTTTCTTTCTTCCTTCTGGTCCATTCCATTGATCTGAGTCCCAGTTTCCTTCCCATTACTATTGGTTCCCTGTACATTCTCCTTTATTTCACTTAGCGTAGCCTTCATTTTTTCATCTAATTTGTGACCAAATTCAACCAATTCTGTGAGCATCCTGATTACCAGTGTTTTGAAGTGTGCATCTGATAGGTTGGCTATCTCTTCATCGCTTCGTTGTATTTTTTCTGGAGCTTTGATCTGTTCTTTCATTTGGGCCATTTTTTTTCTTTTGTTGCACCTGTTACATAGTGAGGGGCGGAGCCTTAGGTGTTCACCAGGGTGGGGCAACCCATTTGCTGGGTTGTGATGCTGTATGTTGGGGCAGGGTCTGAGAGGGAACAATGGTGCTTGCTCCGCTCTCTGCTGGATTTCAGTCACTTTCTCTGCTTCCCACAATGAAATTGGGCCCTTCTGGTGTTGATTCCTATGTGGGTAGGCTTGTTCTAGGACCCTGTTGGTCTCTCCAACAAACTCTCCTGTGAGGCTGGCAGTTTCTCCTGCCACCTAACCCCCCAAAGATGTTTTCAATTGGCATTTTGAGGCCTTATTTCCCCTGGGTTGCATGGTCCATCCCCAGTTTCACCTGGTGTATCTGCCCGCGAATGTGGGACCAGATGCACCATGCCCCTCTACAATCCACCACCTCACTGGGTCCACCTGCTGCCGCCTTGCCAGGAGCCTTCTCCATCCTGGCCACCCAACTCTGCCCCTCCTACCGGTCTGGATGAATGTATCTACTTTAACTCCATGGTTGTTGGACTTCCATACAGTTCAATTTTCTGTTAGTACTGTTTGGTTTTTTTTGTTTGTTTGTTTTTAAATTGTTGTTGTCCTTCTTTTGGTTGTGCAAGGAGGCACAGTGTATCTACCTATGCCTCCATCTTGGCTGGAAGTGCAAGACATGACTCTTTTGATGAGTTAGTTTGCTTCAAAAACTGCCACAGCAGTCCCTCCCACTGCATGCCTTTGTGCAATGTGACTTTTGCCACTCCTCCTATCAAGAGAGGGGGTCCACACCCTTCTGTTGAGTCCTGCCTGGCCTTCTGACTTTTTCAGGCAGTAGAATGTAGGAGGGACACTGAATGACTCCTAGGCCTGGGCTATAAAGTCCTCTGGGAAGCCAGCTGCCATGCTGTTAAGAAGCGGTGTGGCCTATGAAAGGGATGAGAGGATCCCTGGAGAATGAAGGGGCTCCCACTGATAGCCAGGGCCTCCCCCCCAGCCATATGAGGTGGCCTGCCCCTCCCCAGCTGGGCCCCCATCTGGCTGCACCACATACGGGACCCCAGGCAAAAATGTGCGGCAAAACCACCCAGACAGCAGAATCATGGGCAAATAAGTGGTTGTTTTAAGACAGTAAGTTTTGGCAGCGGGAGGTTGTTCGTTACACTGGAAAGACAACTAAAACACCTGCTAAAGCTGCCTGCTTTTTCAAGCACAGCTTAGGTGTGTTAGACTAACAGAGTCTCTCCATCTGACCCAGAAGCCATCTTGGTATCCTGGCCTAGAATGGGCCAGGCCCCAGGAAGGGATGGACATGTGTGTCCCATCCCAGCAAGAGGTGGAAGGAAGAAGACAGTGTTGCAACCTAGCAGTTATACAGGCAAGTATCTAGTGAGTGCCTGAATAACATTCAGGACCTCAGTCTGGGTGATGTAGGAATATAAAGATACATCTGGTCGCATCTCCGTCCCCCAAAAACTTTCCAGATGAGGAGGCAAAATTCACAAGCATAAAACAATGGCAGGCAACTCGCAATCGCATATGTGTGTGGAATGACACCAAATGGTATGAGGATACAGAATAGGGCACAGCTGTCAGGGAAGGACTAACGGTGGCCATAGGGCTTACTCTAGGCCTGGAGAATGGAAGGACTGACTGGCGCAGGAGAGAATATTTTGGTTGTGAGTCTGGGGGATAGCCTGTGAGTTGGTATGAAGACTGGAATGGGCTTGCTGAGCAGCAGGCAGCAGTAATGCCAAGAGAAGGAAGACAGCCCGGCCAGAAGGAGAGGCCTCACAGCCAGCTCTCTCACTCAGCGCCCCTGTAAAGTACGCAGGGATGTTTGCGTGACATTCAACGGCTGACACCGGCCAAGCCAGCTTGGCGTTCCATGATGTAAAGTTCTGAGGAAAGACAGTTCATCCAAGAATGAGCCTGTCCTCAAAGCAGGGCCTACCTGGAGAGGGAAGCTGGCCGGGCCAGGTTCCAGAGGGCTTGGTGACAAATGCACCGTTTGCATTTTTGGCCACATTCCATGGGTCGACCTTGACAGTTCCACCAGTCAGGTTGCTTCCTAAACCACAGCCCCACGTTTGGCACAAAGAGAAGCTTCACTTGCCCAGGCCAGTGTTCCGGGGTTCACAGAGCCCAGCTCCGCCCGGGGTGCAACCCCAGTATGATGGTGTCGCTCTCTGCCAAGTCTACCACTTCTTCTTCCTGCCCTTTGGCAGTGCCACCCTCCCTGCCAGGCTCCTCTGGGTGGCTTCAGTCATGCCAGGGCTCTGACTTCACTGGGAGGTGCTCCCACTCCATCCCATAAAAATGACAGTTCCACCCACCAACAGCCCAAACGTGGGAGGAGCTATTTGGGACCATGCCTTCCATGAGAGGAGCTGTACAGTGTCCTTACTCCTGATTTCCAGGTGGGGAAACTAAGTCATGGACATGACCTACCAGGGCATTCAAAACACTTTAGTGACTCAGCAAGATCCAAATGCCACAAAGTCTAATCCACAGCTGTGTGACCACTGGCACCTAACTCTGCCCTGCACCACTGTCTCACTGACATAGGGCCTGCCTGGTGCCACACGTTTTGCCTGAGGCTCTGCTGTGGCACTTCTGGGGTTCCCCCTGTCACACCCAACTGTGCTGCTGCTGTTAAAGCTACAATGCTGAACCCATCATGGACTTGCCGATCGGGCGATTCTGGCCTAGGATAATCTGGGTGGCTCCATGTGTCTCTGTGCATGTCCATCATTCTGATGCAAGCATGTCAGTATATGCCCTCCACTGTGATAGGTAGGAATCCCCAACGAAGAATAAACAAAGACCGTAAATTGTAACGCAGACCCAGTCTCTTAAGAGGCTGTGCACGCGGGGCACAGATGGCCTGCTGGGCCAGGAGCCGGCTCTGCCCCACCCTTGAGCACACACGTGCTGGACCCTGTGGGCTCTTAGCCATGTCTGCACAACGTCCAGGGAGCCTCGCAGCTCACTTCCTCCTTCCCGGAGGGAAAAGGACTTCTGCTGGGAAAGACCCTACAAGGTTTACATATATTATAAATCTTCACCACAGTGAGATACTGCCCCACCCACAAACGGAGACATGGAGGCTACTCAGGCCAGGGCCACAGCCTTCCTCGCACCTGCCTCGCACCTACCTCACACCAGGCGCTCTGGGCTGGCCCAGGACCTTTGAGGGGGGCCCTTCCCACTCCTCCAGTCCTGGATCCCAGCAAGGCCCTGGCCTCTGCCTCGATCACCTCATTCCCTTGGCCTGAGGTACCCACAACTCCGCTGGGCAGATCGCCCCCATCTTTCAAGGCCCACGCCTTCTCCGTCCTGACGCTGGCAAACCGCGCGGAAAGACCACCGTCAAGACCCCCCAATGGCTGACCCCCTCGGGGTGCTCCTGGTGACCCATATCCCAGTTCCACCATCCACTCACCAGCCCGGCTCACCCTGAGCCAAAGACGCCGCTGGGGGTCACCGAGTGCCCTCTCCTCCCCTCCACCCAGCGACAAGCACCCGCCTTGGGCCACGACGCCCCTCCCCTCCCGCGCGCAGTCCACCCACGAGGGACGCGAGAGCTGTAGGAAGGGCTGGGGCAAAACCGAAATGCTCAGAAACGTGCTGTGACTAGAAACCTCCTGGGCGCAGCGACTGCGAGGAAGCCGGGCTCCGCCATGCCTGC
Source organism: Anoura caudifer (assembly GCA_004027475.1). Taxonomy (NCBI): domain Eukaryota; kingdom Metazoa; phylum Chordata; class Mammalia; order Chiroptera; family Phyllostomidae; genus Anoura; species Anoura caudifer. The sequence goes on along the minus strand of PVKU01003055.1, from coordinate 173,855 downwards.
CTACCTCGCCCCGCCCCTGCCGTCGGCGCTTGGCGCGCGCCCACACACCAGTCAGGAGCCCTTCCTCCCGGCGCTCAGGCTCCGTCTCCTCCCCTAAAGAGCCAGTCCAGTCCGGATTCGCCACGCATGACGTTCTCCAGGGGGAAGAGAGGGACTCGCCCAGCCCTGCAGAACGCAGGTCCCCGCCCCATCCCCTCCCAGTTCCCACCCCATTCTTTTCCCCTTTTCTTCCCTCCTACCCCGTCACCCTCTCCCCTCCCAGTCCTTTCCCTCTCCAGGTCCCCTGCACCCCGCGGCTCTCCCGCTCCCCGCCTCCCTTCCCTGCGCCTCTCTCCCCTCCCTACTACCCTTCAGCTCCCTTCCTGCCTTGCCCCAGTCGCGGCCTCTGCACCCCCGTACCCCCGCACCCCGCTGCCGCGCAGCCTCTCCCGCACCGGGCTTCACGGCTCATCCCATCCCCGCCCCAGCCAATTGGTCCGGGGCTGCCCCCTCGCCTGCCTCCCCAGGGAAGCCTGAGGCTGCTCACTCGGGATCGCAAAGTGCGGACACTGCCGGCGGGAAGGCAACTGGCTAGACGGAAGCCAGATGGGCAGGTCCAGACGCTAGTTCTGTAACCAAAATCGTGGAGCTGCCATTTAGCACTTGACTTACAAAACGCTTTCCTGTAAATGGTCTCAAGAGGGCCGCCAAACAACCCGGCGAGGCGGTGTCGTCGTCTCTTTTCACAGGGGAGGAAATTAAACGCCAGAGGTGCAGGAAGTTGTCCAGAGTCCTAGGCTGGGCGGCGGATCCGGGTTCGGCTGGGCACAGACCCAGGCAGGATTCCACTGCCCTGCTGCTCAAAAACCAAGGACAGGTTGTCACTGGTGATGTTTCTCGGTCGCCCCCGTTTGAGATCCACTTGCCTGGACTACTCTTATTAAAGTTTTGGTAGCTGGGCTGAGAGGCGGAGTTTAGGGAAGGCCAGTTAGGTTGAGAGTGGCAACAATCCAAAAGCTCACCCTGGGGTTTCTTCTGCTACAAGGAGGAATGTGCGTGTTAAAAAGAAAGCCAAAGGCAGAAAAGCCGTGGGAGCTACGATGAGTGGCAGAAACGCCAGGCAGACAAGCTGTACCTGTGAGTATTCTCGGGACGCACCCAGCCCGGCACGCGGCGCATTCCTGAGCCTGGGGCCTGCAGCACCGCTCTAGCTCTAACGGCAGCCTGAGAGAGTGCTGCCAGGCACACCCCAAACAGGCCTGGAGTAAGCTCATAGTGAGGATGGGTCTGGACCCTCCTTCCGCAGGCTACCAGCCCTCTGGGTCCAGCCTCCTGGAACTGACCCTCTGCCTCAGTGCCCACAGGTCTTTCCAGGCGCTGCAGCATCTTCCTTCCGACCTGCAGAGCTTACTCCCTCCCTCCTCAAAGGCTCTGTCCCCAGAGAGGCCTCCCTTGCTCCTTCACTGCCTACTTTTTCTCCCTAGCTCTCTTAGAGTCTAAGAAGTGCTTCTCAAATCTGGATGTCCCTATGAACCACCTGGGCATCTGCCACAACACGGGTGCACATTCAGGCCGTCCAAGGCAGACCCCGAGTATCTGACATGGGCCCACGTTGTGCCACTGCCGCATCTCCGCCTGCAATGTGTGCAGGGCATTTTACACAGAAAGCATCTACAACTGTGCTGTACTCTTCATCTTTATGTTTACTTTCTCCTGGCACTAGCATGTAAGTTCCTGGGGGGTGAAGATTTGGTTTGTTTTGTTCACTACTACATCGTCAGCACCTGGAACGGTACCTGGCATACAACAGGGGCACATGATTATTTACTGGAGGAAGGAAGGGAGAAGTAATAGCAGTACAAGCCAAAAAGAAAGAGATGATAATTCTAATGTCATCCAAAGCAAAATGCAGGGTAACACTAAGTGGAACAAAAGTTTATTTTGTATTTATAAAAAAGAGGGAGAATAACAGTCCAAAACTTTGGGTCTAGAATAGTGTGCCATCAACTTATTTAAAGTAACAACTGTCTGAAGAACATAGAAAACAAATATCACATTGATTTTAACAAAAAACTCCCCTGTCAGTCACACCTGTTAGGCAAAAGGTGACGTACAAGACTTGTAGAAAGAAATTAATTTGGTGTAAGAGCTTTTGTTATTGTGGTAAAATATACATAACAGAATTGAGCATTTTGGCCAGTTGTGAATGTGAGGCTCAGTGACATTAAGGATGTTCGCATTGTTGTGCACCGCCCGTCTCCAGAACACTTCTGTCTTTCCAAACCCGTTAAACGGTGGCTCCCAGTTCTCACGGCTGCCGGCCCCTGGCCACCCGTCTCCTCTTTCTGACTCTGAATTTCACTACTGCAGGAACCTCGTAGAAGCGGAGTCACACAACGGTTGTGCTTTTGCAACTGGCTTCTTTCACACAGCATAACGGTTTCAAGGCTCCTACACACATGTCAAGGCATGTGTTAAAAGCTACTTCCTTTTTAAGGTTGTATAATAGTCCGTTGTATGTACAGACACTGCATTTTTCCTGTGCATCTGTTGGTGGACACTTGGGTTGTTTTCACCTTTAGGCTGTTGTGAATAGTGGTGCTATGAGCACAGCTGTGCAAATACCACTTTTGAGTCCCCGCTTTCAGTTCGTCTAGGGATATATATGCATTCATATTCTCCAGAAGTAGGATTGCTGGGTCATACAGACCATTACTTCATTAATTTTTTGAGGAGCCCGCATACTGTTTCCCACAGCAGCTGTACCATTTTATATTCCTGCCAGCGAGGCACAAGGATTCCAATTGTCTACATCCTTGGCTGCCCCAGTATGATTTGTAAATATTTTCTACCATTCTGTGGGTTTCCTTTTCATTTTGCTCACAGTGCCCTTTGAAACGCAAAAGTTTTTAATTCTTCTTTAATCCTCACCTGAGGGTATATTTACCGATTTGAGAGAGAGAGAGAGATGTAGAGAGAGAGAAGTGTGTGAGACCAACATCACTTGGTTGCCTCCCATGCGGACTCCAGGCCAGGGCAAAGTTTTTACTTTGGATGAAGTCCAATTTATATCTGTTTTTCTTCTGTTGCCTGTGCCTTTGGTGTCATAGCTCAGAAATCGCCAAATCCCATGTCAGGAAGCTTTCCCCCTAATTTTTCTAATAAGTGTTTTATAGTTTTAAGAGCTCTGTATTTAATTTTATGGAGAATATATATTCTTTTTAAAAGCTTGATACATTTCAAAAGTAGAAATTGTATGGACCATGATAACTAGGTGCAATACAATAAAAACTAGTAATGAACATATTAGTAATTGTATATTTGAAAGTTGCTGAGACAGTAGATCTTAAAAGTTCTCATCATAAGAAAAAAATTGTAATTCTGTGTGGTGATGGATGTCAACTAGACTCCCTGCGGTGATCCAATATATACATATATCAAATCATGTTATACACCTAAAACTAACATGATGTTACATGTCAGGACTGTCTCAGTAGGGGAAAAAGGAAACAGAGCACTGGGCATGAAGCAGTCCCTGGGGTTTGAGGCTCTGCAAGGCTGCCCTGCCCATCTCCGCGTTTCCTGCCGAGTTCAACATGATGCCCTCGCACAGCCGGGCCCGTCAGCGCTGGTCAAGTAACAGGTTTCTCCTAAACACACACACACACACACACACACACACACACACACACACACACTCACGCCTCCCCACCCACTCTCCACTCCACCATTCAAAAAAAAATTACTAGCAATTAATAACTGCTTGGAAATGTTAGAACTCTCTTTAACTCTTGGGTCAAAGAGAAATGCAAAACCAAAATGATAGATTGGTTAGAAGATTGCATGGAGAACATTCAATTCTGACAAAATAAGCTTAAGGAAATCAAAAGGAAGAAATTAATGAGGATAAGGGGAAATTAATTTGTTAAAAAAATAAAAAGTAGTGAACAAATAAAGTTTGTTTGTTTGTTTTTAAGAAAAATGGCTATGGGGGATGGCCAGGAGCAGGGGAGAGGTGCCAGTAATGTCAAGGAGGAGAGAGCAGGACTCCAAAGGCTCTCCATCCTTCCCTGCCACCTCCCAGCCTGAGCTGCCCGGAGTGTGTGAACAACTTCAGTGTGTTCATCTGAGTAGCAGGGATGGGATCTACTTTTTAGGAGGAAAGAGTAAATGAGCTACTGATCTGAAAGAACTAAACACAGCCCCTGGCACATGGGGTGACTGTTACCACTATTTTGTTGGTGGTGGTGAGAATATCCATGTTTTGTTTCACTCTCTGGGAGGTCCTGCAGAGGAAATGTGGGTGGAGACCCCCTCAAGCAGAGAGGAGAGGTACCCAGCAGGGCCGCAGCTGAACCCAGTACACATGGGGGTTCCCACCTCCCCCAACCTTGCCCCAGGGTAAGCGAGGGTGAAAATGAAGGTCTCACCCTCCATGCTAAGTTTTTCTGGCTCTGCTGCTTGTGGTCAAGGAACCCTGCGAAGAAGCTAGAGAAGCAGCAGAGGAGGGGAGCTTGGTGTGGGGAGCAGGGGCCTTGTCCAGGTCAGATGCTGACAGTGATGGCAGCGGGATGCTAATGTAATCAGGACCCAGGTATGCTGGGAGAGGTATGAGCAGGCAGGCTTGGAGCACTAGAGAGATGGGGAGCTCCCTGCACCCCAAGGAGGGTATGGTGCAAGGAGTGGTGCCCTGTGGCCAGCCATCCTCAGGGTCATGGGCCTGGGGGCACAGAATACTAGAGAACTAACAGCTACTGAGCCCATTCACTCACTAGGGCAACCTTGTTTATAGCCCTTGTCTCCTGCAAACATGAGGGCAAATGCTGGGTTCCTGAACAGAAAAAAGCAAGGGCTCCACAGATATGCACCCATTGAAACCACACAAACAGCAGGTGGACAGAGGGAGTGCCTGCCCAGCCTGCAAGCAGTCCACACAGGACGGCCAGGGAGCAGCTGCTTCCAGCTGGGGCTGCCCCCTCGTCCCCCATTTGGGTGAAGGCAGAGAAAGAACATTGCCTGGTGGCACTTTGGAGAGTCATCCCCCAAGTTCCATGGCCGTCCTCCTCGGTTGTTACAATTTGGGCAGGCTGCCCCACGCTCCAAAGGATGGGCACAGGCCGGCTGCCGCAGGCGCAGCCTCGCGGGAGATCTTTTCTGCAATTAATGTTGCAAACCTGGATGGAATCAGGGCAGAGGAGGGTGATCTTGGCCTCTGGGGAGAGGTCTTTTACTGAGAAGAAAGCAGCACTCAGACCATGGTCACTCCCTGGGCTCCACATGATTCGGGTAGGTAAGTTTCCTACCTCTTCCCCTCAAGCCAGAGATTATCTAACCCTTTCAGCTAGAGCAGAACTAATGACTGAACTGTGTGCCCCTGAAAGTACTTTCAGGTCCTAACCTCAGGTACCTGTGCATGGGGCCTCGTTTGGAATTACAGTCTGTGCAGGTGTGACCAAGCTGAGGTGAGGTCCTGCTGGATGGGGTGGACCTTACCAGACGAAGGACATTGGGTCACACAGGCATACACAGGGAGAGGGACACATAGGGAGAGGCAGAGTCGGAGTGATGCACCTACAAACCGTGGACTCCACTGTGGGCAGCCCCCAAGAGCGAGAAGAGGGGCCTGGAGTTCTTCTTCAGAACCTCCAGAAGGAACCAACCTGCCGACACCTGGATTTTGGATCTCCAGCCCCCAGAACTGCAAGAGAATCAATTTCTCTGTTTTTAGGCTATCCACTTTGTGGTCCTTTATTATGACAGACTAGGAAATGAATACACCACCTAACAGATGGTGTCAAGTGTCCTATCCCCTCTTTCTTCCAAGACACACGCGTAGGAGACTTCTCTGAAGCAGTGTCAGGCTCCGCAGTCTTTTCACTGAAGATGAGATGTGGGCACTGTTTTCAGACCTATGGCCTACTGCCGCCCTGCCCAGAGCTTCCCCCAGCAACTGTGCCAGAGGGATGAACACAACCCATATTTGTTTGCAACAGCAGGTCTGCCCCTGGCTGCACCTTAGCATGTCCTGGGAGCTTCTACTGAAGACAAGTGCCAGGTGCTGTCCCCAGGGAGTCTGATTAAGTTGGTCTGGTGCCCACCCCTCCCCCACCCCATCTCATTCTATAAAGCTCCTAGGTGATTCTAACACACGGTCAGAGGTGAGAACCTCAGATTCAAAAGAGGAGTGGCCTGGGCTTCCAGGCTGGAACCCAGGGGCTGGCCTTGGTGCACAGGGGAGCTGTGGGCCCGTGGAGTGGGCAGGAGGAAAGTGGAGAACAGGACAAGGAATGAAAAGTCAGACTGGCTGTCACTCAGTCACCCAGGCCAGTTGGAAAAGAAAGTCTAATAGGTTAGCTCAGGTGAGCCTAGGGGTCATGGCTGCAGGGACAGGTTTGGCCCCACTGGGCGGAAGGTGCTCTACCCAAGATGGGCCCAGTGGCTGCAGGGGCATCCCACCCACCACACCTCCAGCTGATGCAAGTGGGGCGGTGAATGCAGGCAGCTGGTGATTTTCTGGCTTCTCTCTGAAGGAAAGATAACATGACTAGCGTCTACTTCCCTGCACTTCCCCATGCCAGGACCACCTGCCCCTGTGCATGCCCACCTTGCCAAGCCTGCATCAAAGGGCTCCCCCTGGGTCATCAGAGAGCAGTAACATGCTCCAGGGGACAGATATCATAAGGACATTCTCTGAGGAGGCAGCTAGGCTGCTACTTGGGGAAAGAGCCTGACCTGGAGCCAGAAGACCTAATTCCCAGTCCTGGTTTCATCATTAACTTGTGCCGTTCACCCACCTTCAGACTAGCTGTTGTCCAAGCTCCACTCCTACTCTCCTTCTCTGATCTTTCACACCCAGATGCTGAATACCAGGCCAGGTGTGCCACCCATCAGGACAAAAGCAGGAAGGCTGCCACCTCTCTTGTCTCACCAACCCCCTCATGATGTTGCTCCACACTTGCTGCTCTGGCGCTGTGTGACACAGAGGGGAGTGGGGAAGGTGTCAGGGACAGTGTCTGCACCGGGGGATCAAACTGAGTCATGGGGAGTGGCAGCTGTGCAGCCCTGGTCAGAACCACTGCCAGGCCCCAGCAGGGCGAGGGTGCTGCCAACAGCCCACAGCCCTTCTTGTCTGGAGCAGGTCCCTCTGTTGACAGGGGCCTCCACAGTCATGCACTGATTGACACAGTTCACAAAGCTGACCCTGTACCTCGAGGTGGGTCAGCTCTGCAGTGTGGTTTATGTTCCAGAACCTTCCCTCTGTGGATTAACCAGACCTAAAGTTGATTTGAGACCACACCCTTGCTGAGCCCTAGCCCTGCCCCCTCTCCACCCTGCTTCCTTCTGCCTTCCAGTGTCTTCTGGAGAGCCCTGCCTTAAATAATCACTGTCACAAGAACACCTGCCTCGGATCCGCTTCTAGGGCCCTGATCTAGAGCAGTGTGGCTTTAACAAGTAAAAGTAAAACGCCACTGATAGGTAAACCGTGAAAGGGGCAGAACATGCTCAGGAGCTCAGGAAGTCAACACCCAGATTCATATTGAAGACAAAGGAAAGACTTCACAAGTTGAAGGAAGCGCAGACAGGCCAGCTTCCCTTTGTCCCTGGAGGGAGCAGTCCCCTGTACGGAAACCCTAGCCTTCCCAATTCATTTCCTAAGCAGCACGGGTAGCTGAGTGCTTCCCAAGTCGGGGACTCAGCTGACTCAGCAGGCGCCCCCTGGATAAAACTCCATAGTGAATGCGGTCCTTTTCCTTTTAGAGACTAGGCTGATCTGTGGGGAGTCCCATCTTAAAAGGCTGCGAAGGGCAACACTAGACAAACTCGCCCAGCCCACAGGGGCCACCAAGTTCTGAGCAAGGTGACCGGGGGCAGTCGCAACCTATAGAGCCCAGGTGGGAGTGCGCTGCTGCAGGCACACCAGTCAGACTGGATGGTTCACAGCCCAAGCTCTGCACCGACATGCACACATGGGATGCCTGGCCCTGCCTCTTGGTGTCTGTGGGGACCTGCCTCAGGGTTCTCACCTGTCAAACGAGGGGCTCATGTATTAGTAAATGCATGAGTGCAGGGAACAAGCTGAAAATGGTGTTCAGCACATGGAGACGTTCAATATATGCTAACTTACTATTATAATACATGCCCTGTGCATTCATGGGAGGCACAGAGGCCACCACCATGAAGGGCTGTGTGTAGCCAAGCAAAACGCTTTAGCACTGCAAGCTCTTATAAAAAAGGCTCAGCAGGATGCCCTCCTCCCAAGGCCACTTCCAGACCCAAGACTGAGTCCATGACCTGCTGAGGTGGTCAACGCTGAGTTCAACGAGCTTCCAGTTCCAGATCCTGAGCTGTCGTTGTAACTTAAGACATTTTTTTCATTAATCCATACGAGACTTGTGATGGATAACCTTGTATCAACTTGACCAGGCCATGGGGTGCCCAGATATCTGGTTAAACATGATTCTGGTGTATCTGTAAGGGTGTTCCCGGATGAGGTGAACACTGGACTCAGTAGGGGTCCTCCCCAGTGGGGCCTGTGTAATCCACTGAGGGCTTGACAACAACAGAGGTGGAGGAAGGATGTGGCGAATTCCCTCTCTCTGCCTGACTGTTCAAGCTGGGACCTTGGTCTTCTGTCCTCAGACTGAACATTTATCACCCATTCTTCTCAGTCTCCAGCTTGCAGGTGGCAGATCATGGAGCTTCTCAGCTTCCATAATCACATGAGCCACTTCCTTACAAGTCTAGATAGATAGATAGATAGACAGACAGACAGACACACAGATAGATCTGCTACGGGCTCTGTTTCTCTGGAGAACTCTGGCTAATACACAACTACTTACGCATGTCCATCAACCAAAAACTCTGAAAGAGGGATTTGTTGAAACAAAAAATATTCAGGAGTGAGATTCATTTATTTTTAAAAGGAGAAAGACAACAGGGACAAATCTTTGGCCACCCCTAGGCAGGACGCTTCACTGTTTCCCATCCATCTCTCCTTCCAAAAACCTATGTCCTTACCAGGGACGAACTGCTGCCACCTACCTGGCACCATGGCAGCCCTGCACCCACAGTGGAACTTAGCTTTCACTTTAGAGGAGGAGGTGGGGGGACCCGAAGCCCATGGCTCAGAGTAGCCAGCTTTCCCTTCAGATCCAGGCCCCATTCCCTGCCGTGTTCCACAACTGAGTCCTGACCCAACTGAGTCACACCTTCCTCCTCTGTAGCACGGTAACAAAACCTACCTTTCAATAACGTCATGAGGTGTGCAAGGGAGAACGCATGTACAGTAGTCTTCCATTACTGCTGCCACAAACTGCCACAAACTGCCACAAACTTCGTGGCTTAAAGCAACACAAATGTATTATCTAACAGTTCTGGTCAAACCTGGGTCAGCAGGCTTCCCTGGAGAGCCAATGTTCTCCCTCACTCCAGCTTCCAGATCCTGCCGCATCAGTTGGCGCATGGCCGCACGTCACTCTGAATCCTGCTTCGATCATCCCAACCCCTTCCGACTCTCATGTGCCCTTGTTCCCTTACAGGAGCCCTGTGGGTACAGCGGGCTGCCCTGGATAAGCCACATAACCTCTCCTTCTCAAGATCCTTAACTTAGTCACCTCTACACAGCCTCTTTGCCATGTCAGGTCATGAACCTATTCACAGATTCCACAGATTAGGACATGAATATCTTTGAGGGGTTGTTCTTCTGCTCACCGTGGCATGGGGAAACCTGGGACAGTAATTCTGAGCATGGAATCACTGCTTCACAAACAGCATTTATTTGGCTAGGAAAGCAATAAGGCAGCTGTACTACAGCAGTGAATTCAAGTTGATGGCATTCACTGGTCACACCTGACAAATACAACATGTTCCATTCATATGAGGCAACAAGATTGTTCAAAGAGACAGAAAGTAGGATTGTGACTATCGGGGACTGGGGCTGGGGGAAGCAGGGACATGGTGTTTCGTGGGCACAGAGCTCCAGTTCTGCAAGATGAAAAAGTTCCGGAGGCCCATCGCACCACAACGTGCATGCAGTCAACATGCTGAAGTGTGCGCTTGAAAATGCTTCAGATGACTCAAAATGGATCACAGACATAAATGACAAAATGTGAACTGTGAAACTGTAAGACTCCTAGATGATAACGTGGAGAAAATCCTGACGACCTTGGGTTTGGCAATGACTCTTCAGATAGGCGTGATCCTTGAAAGGAAGAATGAGTAAGGTGGACTTCTTTAAAATGAAAAGCTCTGCTCTGTGACAGACACTGGCAAGAGAGTGAGAAGACAAGCCACACACTGGGAGATGATATGTGTAACAGGCACATCTGGGAAAGGATTACTACCCCAAACACATAAAGAGCTCTTGAAACTCAACAGTAAGAAAATAAACCTTGGTTAAAAATGGGTCAAAGACCTTAACAGACATCTCACCAAAGAAGATGGATGTAGATAGCAAACAAGCATATGAAAAGATGCACCACATCATATGTTCTTGGAGAAATGCAAGTTAAAACAGCAAGGGTACACCACTCCACACCTGTCAGAGTGGCTAACGTCCAGAGCACTGCTGGTGCCACACACGGATGAGGACCTGGAGCGGCAAGAGCTGTCACTCTGGAGGACAGTTTGACAGTTTCTTATAACTAAACATACCAAACCAAGTGATCCAGTAATTTCACTCCTTGTTATTTACCCAAATGAGTTGAGAACTTACGTCCACACAAAAACCTGCAGACAGATTTTTAGAGCAGCTTTATTCCTATCTGCCACAACTTAGAAGCCACCAAGACACCCTTCAGTAGGGGAAATAAAGTGGTACATCTAGAAAATGAAATATTATTCAGCAATTAAAAAGTGAGATACTGAGTCATGAAAAAGCATGGAGGGAACTTAAACACATATCACTAAGTGAAAGAAGCCAATCTGAAAAGTATGATTCCAACTACATGACATTCTGAAAAAGACAAAATTTCAAAGACAATAAAAAGGTCAGTGGTTCTCATGGACTGGGGGTGGACGGATGAATAAGTGGAGCACAGAGGGTTTTGAGACAGTGAAAATACTCTGTACGATACTACAGTGGTGGATATGTCCTTACACATCTGTCCCTTATGTCACCAATGGTGATCCTTATGTCAGCTATGGGTGATGATGGGTGTTGGTGTCCAGTCATCAACCATAACAGGTGTCCCCTCTGGTGGGGATGACCATGGGGGAGGGAGTACCTGTGTGGAGGGAAGGGTATACGGGAAATCTCTGTACCTCCACTCGATTCTGCTGCGAACCTAAAATTGCTCTAGAAATAAAGTCTATTAAAATAATATTTTAAAAAGTGGTTAAGATGGTGGGTTTTATGTGTTTTACTACACTTTGAAAAAAACACTCCTTTGGCCTGTCTCAAAGAGACTAATCAAACTGCATCTATTTGATTTGCTTAGAACAGGCTGGAGCGAGCTTCCTACAGCACCATTTAAGCCAATAAATACTGCTTGTAAAGTGGTTTTTAGAAGGCATGTTCTCAAGTACATCCCACGCAGGCAATTAGAATGCCACACCATTTTTTTTTTTTAACAATTTTGTCAGGTGACTGCTTAAGCATCTCAAACCATCTCTGACTGAAGTTGCTTTTTTCAGTATTTTGGTCTTAAAATGAAGATAGTATGAATAACGTGAGGATGTGGAATTTGGGGGGCAAGTGATGAAACTGTTCTGTATCTTGACTTTGGTGGTAGTTATACAAAGTTTTTTTGTATACAAAACTGTCAAAACTCCCAGAACTGTGTGCCAGAAAGAGTTTTACTTTATACAAATTAAGCTTATTGTGTAACGGGAAAAGCAAGCTATGTGGTAACCACAGCTCTCTGAGCTACAGCTTTGACCCACTATGACATTCCTGTCTTTAAGTGGCCCTGTCACCCACTTGGTCTGTGAGACAAGTGAGGCCAGCGCTCCTGGAGATCTGCTTCGGGAAGAAGAGCCTGGACTTCCAAACCCTTCTCAGCTGGAGAGTTTCTGAGGCCTCCTCCCTCTCTCCGCTCCTTCTCCAACCCTCCCCCAGGACCCGCACTCGCCCCGCATGCCTCTCCCTGGATTGTAAGGACCGGTTTAGCTTTCTGCCTTATACCCTCAAATCACACATCAGGTGTAATTGGCAGGGTTGGATGGAGTTGCAAACATGCTTTTAAAATTACTTTACAAGTAATTATTGGTTTAATGGTGTTGTTCAGAACAGCTGTCCCCAGTGGGCAATATTCATTGGCCTCACAGAGCAGCCAGGGGCCTGGAGGCAAAGGGGACCAGTGAGACATCTTCAGGAGGCTTTTTCATTCTCTGTGACACAGAACTTAATATGGCAAAAAGAAAACAGAACAAAACTCTGTGACCTTGCACCCCTCCCTTGTCTTCAACTTTTCTACTAGATCCTTCCCTTCAGTATTTAAATATGCTCAAAATCTGTTCCATCTTTTAGAAACAATCTTCACGGCCCTCTCCCCGCAGATGCCATCCCATCTCATGCTCTCCTTCTGGGCCACGTGACCCAGAAAGGGCTGCCCTTGCTCTTCCTCTTCCCACCCCACAAGCACTCCGGTGTGGCCCAGTGGCACCACCTTCTAAATGGACTTTGATTCTGGCCCATAATTCCTGGGTTGATGAAAGCAACCAATGCTTTGCAATGCTAATTTAAATGGATCTTAGCCCTGGCTGGTGTGGCTCAGTGGACTGAGTGCTGGCCTGTGATCTGAAAGATCGCTGGTTCAGTTCTCCATCAGATCCTCAGTTAAGGGCGTGTGAGAAGCAACCAATCAATGTTTCTCTCGCACATGTTGCTCTCCCTTTCTTTCCCCTCCCTTCCTCTCTTTAAAAAGGAAATAAATAAAATCTAAAAAAAAAGTGGATCTTAAATCATCGCTTGGTACTGTGGCTCTGGAGAAACGTTCACATGCTTGGCTCTCCTCCTCCCCTGGCTCTTCCTTTCCGTCCACCTCTTAGCTTCTCCTCTGTCTAAATCTTTCAGCATTGTGGTTGTCTACAGTTCTTTCCTTACTCTCTCCTTCATCTAGACCATACCCTCATCCCATGGCTTCATCCACCATCCTCTTGCTGATTAAGATCAAAACCAGTATCTGCAGCCCCCAGCTCCTTCCTCTGAGTTCCAGACTCAACTATCCAATGACCTCATCTGACTTCAACCCTATTGCCTGACAAACCCTCAGTCTCATTCTGGACCACTGGACAGGCTGCCCCTCAGGAAGTAGCACCATCAACCAGTTAACCACCTAGGAGTAACCTTTGTCACATTTGGATGACATATCCCATCACTCATTCAGCCCTGTTGATTTCACCTCCTGGATAGTTCTCAAATCCCTATTTTTCCCCATTTCCACAACCACAAACTTAACTGGTCATCCCTTATTCATTCTCACCCTTCTCAAGTTCATTCTGTTTAAAAGAGTGGACTTCTAATAATGCAAATCTGTACCTGCTGGTCCTGTTTAAAATTCCTCAGTGACCTCCCAAACTTTGGAATGAAGTCTACAGTCCTTTGCGTGGCCTCCAAGGCTGTACTTGTTTGCTGTCTGCCCGTCCAACTTCTCCCCAACTCTCCATCTCCACTCTGATCTGCTTTCAGTCACTGGCACCTTTCTTTTTCACCTTAGAGCAGATGCTGGCCCCATGCCTAGAATGTTCTCCATGCTTTTTGCCACACACCTGCCTGCTTCTCAGCCTTCAGGGAACTTCCCATGCTCCCCACATTGAAGCGCCCATGTGATAGGCTCTCCAAGTGTTCTTTACTTCTTAACACTTGTAGTAATTTATGCAATTATTTGTTTGCTTTCCCTGCTAGATGTGAAGTTCCATGTCTGTTTTGTTCAGTCAGGTATTTGTCTTCCTTTTGGCAGCACAGCCCTTGAACTTGCTATGCTGGAAGAATCAGCCACTTTAGGAATCCTGGTGGAGGGGCAGGAAGGCAAAAGACCATCCCCAACCCCTCACTTTCCCAGCCTCTCTTTTGGGTAGGACATGAGCAAACCCCCAGTTGGCACATCCTTAGAGGGTTTTTTTGGTCAACTAGTAAGTGGAGGGAAAGCCTGGGGAACACTCCTCTCCTTTGGGCAGCAGTGCAGGGGGTGGCTCCAAGCATGAGCTCCAGGGACAGAAGCAGCACTGGCATGGGTTGCAAGTGAGGTCCGGGGAGAACTGGAGAAGGTGGTAGTGCCTGGTGTGCAGCGGTTCCCATCAGTTCCGGAGGATGGCTCTCCAGCCTCTCAATGATCCCGCCACCTCAAATCCACTTCCTCATGGACACCATGGGCTTCAGGATCAGCCTGAATCTATTTGTCACAGTTGACTGATACAACAGCCATAAATCTGGTGTCCCAGAAAAGTCCCTGGCATGCAATGCGTACACAGTGAATGCCTGCTGCTTAAAAGAATGCATGAAATAGCCCTGGCTGGTGTGGCTCAGCTGGCTGGAGCATCGTCCCATAAACAGAAAGGTCACAGGTTCAATTACTGGTTGAAGTAAGTGACAGTCAACCAATCCATGTTTCTCTTCCTTTCTCCTTTCCCTTTCTAAAATCAGTAAGCATGTCCTTGGGTGAGGATAAAAAAGAATGTGTGAAACAAAAGGGTCATAGTTGCTTTGGTGGAATGAAGATCTCTCTCTTACACAGAATAGTTTTAAAACTTCATCCACCTGACATGCAAATGGTAAAAAACCATGAATGTTAAACCAAAGTTTGGAAAACACTGTACTAGTTGATGTAGGAAATTCCCTTAAGATTGGGTTCACTGCATTAACACATAATTTCTTTTCCCACTAGGAAGTCACATCAGCCAAAAAAAAAAAAAAAAAAAAAAAGTTGACCCAGCTACCATGGAGTGTGCATTCTTTGAAGGACAGTTTAAGTTTAAGGGGAGGGCCACCCAGCTATGGGCAGAGACCTACCTGGTTCAGTTACTGAATTTGGAATTTCTCTCCAACAAAATAAAAAAAGCAACTACCTCAAATGAATTGTTGTGAGGATTAAAGAATATAGGCACTTTACTAATGTCACCCTGATAAATTTAATAACAACAACGTGAGACCTCAAAAGTCAGTATCTGGCCCACGCTAAGTGCTCCCTCAATGTTTCCACGTCTTCCCCCCTTGCTCCTCACCCAGAACAGTGACTTACTCAATTATACGGCTAACACAGCAACACTGAAGAAACCAGCGATACTGAGTTTTTTTCATGCTATTCTCACCCTGAATCACATCCCCCAAAATACGGATGCTTTGGCAGGAACATTACAGCATTTATGAAAGCACGGATATCATAATTAACATCCAGAAATGAGTGAAATGTGTGTGAATTTTTCTTTTTCATAAGTATTCATGATGCTGAAATTAGTGATACCCAAATGGATAGCCTGGAGCTTAAAATCTGTCTCTACACAGAATTACCAGCGTTGCTAAACAGTGAACCGTGCCACTCCGACAAAGCTGAGTTTTGATCCAATTCTGTTTCCTCCCTGATCGCCCTTTATTAAGTATAACGTTTTAGTTAGAAATTATGACTTTTAAAACACAATTTATGCTTCAGAATTATTTCCAAAAAACTAAAAAAACCTAGATGCTTCATTCCCTACCATAACTGTTTGGGTTTTGTGAACTTTCCATGGCTCCAAAAGTCCCTCTACTCCTTTCCAAGGTTAATTGCCCTTCTGAGTCCTTAATACATCCTGTTCCTGTCCAGGTCTTATTCCATTATTAATCTGTTCCCACAGCTTGAACATGTCCTTTGCACTCTCCTTAGCCTGAGAACTTACTCGCATCTCTTATCCCAGCCATCTCAGCCTAAGTAAACGATCCTACTATCCTGTCTCTTCAAAATTCTCCCTCTCATTTCTTAGTCTCCAAGTTTTCTGACGAAAGCCAACACTTTTTCACTTGCTACTCATTCATTAACTTAATTAGTCTTACCGGGTCCCCTCTTTTGCTCCTACAGGAAATGCTCTTGCAAAGATGAGCAGTGATTCAATTGTCAAGTTCAAAAGCCTCCCTTCAATTCACCCTTAGTAACCACTCAACGTGATAGGATTGGTTGCCTCCTCTTCTGGTGGGGAGGAGTTGTTCTACTACAATACGTACCTTTTTGAGCTTCTCTGCTCAATCTTCAAATGGTAAACACTTCACTGATATTTTAACTCCTTTCTTCTTTCCCCGTGTCCAAATCTTTAATCACTGTATACTTGCATATGCATCTCAGGGTTTCATTTCCACTCTAGACCTTTCTCCTGAGTTCTAGCTCTGTGTACGTAGTTATGTCCAAACCAGGTTCAACGTATTAAACATGGGAATCATCACTTTCCCCTTACCACTCTATTCCTCCTCCTATCCTCACTTCCTCAGCTAATTTATACTTAGGCTCCCCCTAGACACCAGCACCAAATGCAACCCCATCTTCCCTCCCGCTTTGTGTCTCATACCTTCACAGCCACCTGAACCCACCTGTCCCATCCTGCAGGCCCTCCTTTGTTACCTCCAGCACTGACAAGTCCTGCCTCTGCCTTCCCTTCACTTTCAGAACTAACACGTAAGTCCTCAGCCACTTCCCAGCTTTAAGTAAGCTCCCCGAAAGGGATCCAACTGACTACACACAGTTCAGTTCCACCCCAGCAGGCCATGTACATTTCAACTTGGTTCAACGCAGAATGACCTCTCTGCCCAGTGTTTCCAGCCACAATGAACTTCACACTATTTCTGGAATGCAGTTTCGCATGTCAGTTCCTGCCATTCCCTTCCCAGGCATGCTATGCTCTTAATTCCCTTTGGCACTTGTAGGACACTTACTCGTCTTTCGATATGTCACCTCCTCTATGAATAATGTCCTGACACTCTCTGGCAGAAAAAAGGCTCCGCCTGCCACAGTCTTGTCGTGCTTCACACGCAACTCTCACACCAACCGCACCATGTGCTGCCTGTCTCCCTGGTGCGGGACACTTGAGGGCAGGAGTGTCATTCACTCCCACAGGCTCAATGATAAAAATGTTCTCAGCTCCTCTAAACTCCCAGGCAACACATGACTGAAAATGATAAACAGACAGAAAGAGTTTTGTGAGAGCTTTAATGGCACAAAATGTTTATAGCTACAAGTTATACATGTATTGTAAACTGTATATAATGATACAAAGTGCTAACTAAATAGATGAAGAATGCATAATCACTTTGGCTCAGTTAATTCCAATAATTTCAACAACTGGTTCACTTAGAAATTCATCTGCCTGGCTACATCTTCAGTTTTCATTCTTTAGGACAGTAAATATTTGTACTGTAATCAAAGTAACATGTTGAACTTTTCAGTGTGCAAGTTTGTGCAGTTTTGCTCTTGACTATTTATAAATATTTTAAGCCAATTTTCATCAAACAAGAAAAAAATGAAGCCTGCCTTTTTAGCTCCAAACTGTAAACAGGTGTAAAGCTTTTTAAACATTAATCTTAAAATGTCAACGGTTAATTGTTGGGTTCTCCTTTCCAATCACATAATCTGTTTCTGGTCACCACACACCTGGGTGGAGAACGCAGACATTCATCACATAGGGGAGGGCCACAGATAACCACGCAGGATCCCATCTTAGAACTTCTACTGTGATAGTATAATAAACAGTTCAAAATCTCACTGGTATTTTTAAGAAAAAGGGGAGAACTAAATTTATTTTCAATGTGGAAAAAATAAATAGACCCAAGTTCAATTACACTACTGATAGAACTGCTACTGAATTTCAACAGAGGGTAATGTATTGCCTGTAAAAAGTTGCTCTTATTTTAATAATAATTTTACATTCCCCTCCCATGATACCAATTGTAATACAAATTGTATATTATAGCAGTTTGTTTATTTAGCCCTCCTAACCTGCCCAACCTTTTTAATTTTACTCAGGCTTTGCAAAAATCAGTGGGCCATCAGATTTTTGTTCTTTCCAAAGAAATTTAAATATGAACACTTGAAATAAATAGGCTATACAAGGCAAATCAAGTGTTACCAGGTTTAAGAATAGAAACAAAGTATAATAAAAATGTCTCCAAAATTATTTAGCATTCATTGCTAGAAAGAAAAACAAAGTAAAATAATTCAGAAAACTATTTTGTATACATCATCTTTTTCTTAAAGTCAGCCAGCTATATACTTGAAAGAGAAGTCAGAAATTAATTTTGTGTTTCATCTATATGTTATTTGCTACTATAACATAAATTTTACAAAACTTGATGTGAGAGAGAGAGTTTCTGCAAACTGGTGAACCTGGTTGTCCAAGTGTTTTTTATTCAAGTCAACCTGATGCACTTTATTTAATGAGTAAATTGCTAGTTTTAAAATTAACAATGGTTCTCTAAATATTCAATAGTAATGTCTATATCATAAACAGTAATTATTTATATATAAAACATATAATAGTATCCTTCAGAGTCATGCTATGAGTTCTGAAATCCAATAAATCTACTTGAAATAACTGGTAATCCTGACTCTTTCTAAACAATTTGGTCCTAAAGCTTCACATTTTAGAGACAAACAAACAAACAAAAAAAAAGCATGTCATTGAAGGAAGTTGCTGAGGGCTCTGGAACATCAGGCATTTGATGTAACTGAAAAGATGGCTGCAACAGAAATTGGGCAGTGCCTGCAGATCACAGGGTCACCTCAGAAAGATTACACAGTAAACATTAAAAAAGGGGAGATCAGAAAACAACAGATGGCATCTTTTCAGAACTGTGTCCAATGTTCCCACAAACCAAGTCTGTTTATCCAAGTTGCTCAAGTGCTTGGAACAATTCAATCACCGTTAGTTTAAAGGTTTCAGAGCAGATGTGATGCTTCCTAAGACAGTGAGCCTGTATTTACACCACAAACTGGACCTCATTCCAAAGCCTCTTCTTAGAAAAGAAAAATTTTTTAAATGTAAAGAAAGTCATGAAAAATTCACATGCAACTACTAAACAAAGAAATACCGAACGCACACACAAAAATCCCAAAAGCAATTTCATGTATGTTTCTAGGCCTGAGACATTCTTTATCAGAAATAAAATTCTACGCCATAGAAAAGACAGCATTACAACATACTAGTAGTAAAATCTGCTGATGTATTTTAGTTCCTACTCCATTTCATGGCTGTCATTTACACAGATCGCCTCCTACTAATGAAAAGGTATCACATTAGGAACTTAGACAAAGAGTGGCTCCAAAGCTGGTTTAAGGTAATTTTTTATTGCCCAGGACATTTTTTTTCTTGTGTCTTGTGTGTTTTTTTCTGTTTTCTTTTTAATAACTTATAAGTTCGAGCTTAAAGAAGCTTGCCTTTGTCTTGAAAAACAAAACAACAAAGCTTTTATACCATCTGCCAACCTGATCTTGTTTTTAGAGAGAGACGGGAGTCATCTTGCAAGAGTGAAATTTATACCATGAATGATTCGGGTCTTAGTCTGGTGGTACTAAAAGGAGACAACAGCATTATTGACAAAATTATTATCTGCTGGTGGCATTTGCGGAAAAGAAGCCCTTGCAAATTTCTAAACAACAGTAAACTCTGTTAGGAAATTCTAAAGTGTCTTACAGGCCAAAAAGGGAATGAGGTTAGTAAAATGCCTCAACAGAGTTTGAATAAAATACTGGATCTGAGAATTACTGGAGCTTGGATATGTAAAAATAGGGTTGAAGGCTGGGTCATGCTTACAACGGTCTCAAGTTCAAATACACTACTGTGACAATACACCACTTCACAGGTCACACGCTTTTCCAGGGGCTTCTTTCCTTCAGTAGGTGCTGGCAGAAGGTGAGCTCAGTCGTTTTCCGATATAGATGCTGAAAGGAAACAGAGAGCACCATGTTTCACCTATTTCAACAGTTCTACACAGGCTTGTCCACAGGATGAACTCTAATAAAAACTAAAAATTTCAGTCCTTATAAAATGCTCAGAAGGTGTAAGTGCATAGTTCCCAGCACCCTGAAGTCATCATTGCCTGACCTAAAACTAGTCACCAGCCAGCCCAACTGGTCTCCAGAGGCCAGATGGGACAGTGCAGGGCCAGCAATTAGACAAGGGAAGGTGAGAGAAAACAGATGCCCCAGGAATAAAGATGGGCCAACCTCCTTTTGATTATTCCTTTGTGGTAGATAAAAAGTTCCACATTTTTGTAGATTGACTGATACTTCAGATACAAAATATATTGAATAGTAATATCCCCAATTATAAAGCTGCCAGTGCTTTCAAGAAGGCTGTTACTAACAGTTTAACTCTTAAGGACTAAGAGCCCAATATTACTTTTTTGTGCTAAGCAAGTATTTTACCCTTAAACACCATAAGCAGAAGGGAAGTTAAGGAAAATACAGGATTAGTCCCACCCCCATCCCCAGTGTAACAAAACCAACCAACTTCTAAAATCCCATTTCCTACATTCATCTACAACAACAGTTACACTTACACCATCAAGAGAAATAGTCTGGATTCAGAAAAGGAAGAGACGCTGCAAGGTACAAAAACGCACCTCTTAAGGGCAAATGGACCACAGTGCAGTCAATATTACAGGGAACTGGAAGTCTTACCCTTGCCCCCATTCCAACCCCATACAATAGTCACATATTCCCTTCCAACCCAAACACCTTCCATGGTGATGTTCATGATCGCTGTCCTCAAAAACAGGTATATCACTCAGAAGACAAAAGGGGGTCTGTGGAACAGTCACACATGTTTCTGCGTTCACGACTGTGCACATCTGTCCCATATGCTGAGCTCCTTAAAGGGAAGCTTAGCAAAGATGTATCTTTTGCTTATTATATATAGAAAGTGACCCACTGGACACACTTAAAGAGAATAACAGATACATCTTGGAATAAAATTAACAGCTAGCGTTTAACTCCTAAAATCTTTCAAAAATATATTTCCTCAATTACTCAAATCAAGACAAAAAAAAAGACTTTAAAAGGCTTGCCTGAAAAATTAATGAAATACAGGTGAATGTGGAACCAATTTTAGAAGAATAAATGGAAATGCTACAAAGAGAAAGAAAACAGTATCTCATCAACCAACCAACCAGTCTCACTAAGGACCATATAATAAAATGGTGTATTTTCCCAGCTGGAGGAAAAAGTTCGCATCAACCCCCAAATTTACACACTGAAGATTAGTCTACATTAAAGTTTAAAGAATCCTAAGTAATTTATAAACAACAACAACAAAACCCAAAAAGAAAAATCAATCACAGACAAGCCCATTTAAAAATGATCACATAGGCCCTGATTGGTGTGGCTCAGTGGGTTGGGTGTCATCCCACAAACCAAAAGGTGGCAGGTTTGATTCCAGTTCAGGGCATATGCCTGCATTATGGGCCAGGTCCCTGACTGAGGGCATGTGAGAGGCTGCCTATTTCTCTCATGTCTCCGTTTCTCCCTCCCTTCCCCTCTATCTAAAAATAAATAAATAAAATCTTAAAAAGAACATCACTTAGGAAATTAATATGAACTTATTTTTCAGAAAAAACTACAATTAAAAATGCTAATCACTGTACCAACAGTGGACCAACCTTAAGAATTCTTTTAAGCTCACACCCTATTTGCACTAAAACATTAATAGCAAAGCAATACAAACTGATTTTACATGTGTTTCTTAAATCTGGAAATAAAACATGAGGATAAAATGAATGAAAAAACCTGTACAAGTTGCCCAGTACTTACCCTAGGCCCAAAGCCAAAACATGAGACAGGAAAAGAGATGGAATGAACACCTTAAGAAATTCTGCAGAGAAAATACCCCCTTTCTTCATGGCTCCGCTTTTCCTCATGCTTAAAGAAACAGACCGTTTTGGGTGTCGGAAGTGGAACTCCCTGGGGGCAAGAAATTGAGAAGTGGATATCAGAAATGCATTTGCCGAAAACAGTGTGGGAAGTAGCAGGTCCAATGCATACACAGCCATTGTGCCCACTGAAGAGAACATGCGAGAACTCACTTAGGTGGAATGTTCTCAGGCCTACTGGACCAGTCTGACACCCAGTCTACACTTTTCTTCAAGGCATCAACTTCTTTCTCTCCTTCTACAGCTTCTTCTTCTGACTATAAAGAAGAATTCAAAAATTAAAAAGACAAAAAAGGAATACGAGGTCTTCCTACTACAAAAGACAAATCCAAAGAACACATAGAAATCAAAAGGTTGAACATGAGTAGTTTTTATGTAAGAAATATAACATTTTTCTAAAAAGGCTGACAAAATAATCTAAGATCAGATCTTTAATATCTTAAAAAGAACTTGAGTAAGTTTCACTGTTTTTATATCTAAGCATAGAATATGAACCTGAAACTTCAATTAAACCTCAATAAAAAAAAGTGAACCTGAAAAAAAAAGCACATTTGAGCCCTGGCTGATGTAGCTCAGTGGATTGAGCACCAGCCTATGAACCAAAGGGTCGCCGGTTGGATTCCCAGTCAGGACACAGGCCTTGGTTGAGGGTCAAGTCCCCAGTGGGGGGCATGTGGGAAGCAGCCACAACATTGGTATTTCTCTCCGTCTCATCCTCCCTTCCCCTCTCTCTAAAAATAAATAAATAAAATCTTCAAAAAAATTAAAAATTAAAAAAACACATTTGAAGCTATGCTAACTGAAGTATGGAAAATGTTAACTGTTGAATTTGGATGATGCTTACATAAAGGTCCACTATAATATACTTTTTACTTCTGCATGTATTTAAAACTTTTTATAATTTAAAAGACAACATATCAAAAAGTATTATGTCACAGGTGGTAGAAAAGGCCTGTGGGCCCAATCAGGCCCTCCACCTTGTTTCTACCCGGCAGCAGCACTGAGCTCCTTGCCCCTAGTTAAGGAGTAGTTACATTTATACAGTCCTAAAATTATATTCAGCCCTTTGAAGGCAACCACAAGGCTGATGTGGCCCCCAGTGAAAATGAGTTTGACACCCCTGGTATGTGCTACCAAATATAAAGTGATGAGAAAATAAGTAACTAGGAGACATGATAAGGAAACAAATAATAATAGTATTTATTAAGCACGTATGAAGAGCCAAGTCTAACACTAAGCACTTTCCACGCATTAACTTTTACCATGCAACCCTGTAAAAATAGGAACTGTTAATACCCAATTTTTGCAGATGAGGAAACAGATATAAATTAAGTAATTGCCTAAGGTTCCATAAGCAGTAAATAGCAGGGCCAGAATCCAAACCCAGGAAAATGTCTCTAGAGCCCTCCCTCTTCAGCATTCTCCCTAGAAGGTTCTATTTTTCTAGACAAATCACTATCCAAACATTTCCCAAGGTTTATTCAAAACTACTTAAGATGAAAGCTGGTTTTGTGGGTTTTTTGGAGTAAGCTATTTTATATGGAGTCAGAATTTGACATCTTTTGTATCAACTAAATGAAAAAGAAATGTGTTTTCTCTTTAATAACCTCAAGTTTTCAGGCCAAGAGCAACCAAATTTTCCAAAAGCTTCTCTTATAATAGAACCCACAGGAATGAGACATTCCTAAAAATGACACAGCATTATTTATTCAGTTTTAGGGTATGTGATGCTATGACCTCAGACCAAAGGATCTCAAAGCTAAGAATTGTTTTTGATTTGTTATTTTGTTTGAATAGGATCCAGTCTTTGACCAAAGCTCTGATTCTTTTCAGTAGGTGGTTATGAAATGCAGAGCCTGACATATCCCAAGATTCTTTTTCGACAGGTCTGGTTCTCTGTGGAATAGCTGCCCAGGGAAGGCAGCTTCAGAACTCTCCAGATACAGGTAATCCCCATCCCTGTGGACTTTTGGTATGGTCTTATTTAGTGTGCCTGGACTTCACAAATTCCACTGGATGACACAACATAGCCTTGAGGATTAAACTTTTTCCACTGGTAAAATCTCAATATTGAGATTACTCAGAATCATGAGTTGGCTCTTTAGAGTAAATCTAAAATCATCCTAAATCAAAAACAATAAATTGTTACAATTTATTTATAGATCAATTTGTATACACACAGTATCTGACAATATTCAACACACTGCATATCCTTTCTGTTAAGTTTCCAACTTAGGTCTTACATGTCTCTCTCTCTAAAACTGCTCAAAGTTTTAGGTTTAAACTTGTGAACAAGTTAGTATTTCATACTTTCCAAGAGAATCAAAAAATAGTAAGATTTTCTTGCTCTATTTTTTTAAGGTGATGTAATTTTCTCAGTTGAGTGAAGCAAAGTTATCTTTGGACTATTTAAAACAAAACAAAACAAAACAAAACAAAACAACCCCCAGATCACTTTAGAATCAGGTTCATAAGCTCTCCAGCTCTCCTCGTTTACTATCAGCCCTGAGCCTCTTTTTATTAATCTTAAATTTACTAGTTTCAGGTTTTAAATTGTCTTCCAACTCAGAATTCCATAATGTGGTAAAATGTACAATCTAATTAAGTAAGAGCTACGCTTTCAACTGAATTGATAACCTTCTCTCTATACCTACATCTATTCACACAGTAATTACGATCATTTTAGCCTATCCTCATGTGGAAAGTCCTCAGCTTCTATCCCCTTACACTGTCCTTCTCTGGCCCACCTCAAGTTCTTTAAGTCTCTAAACATGGACAGTAAACTGCAGTCTGTGGACTCCATGTTCAAATAAACCACAGTTTACAAGAGGGAAAAGGGAGGACAATTTCAGTTTCTATCACCTTCCAAAGATACCCAACACTATGCTGGCCTCTTTGGTCCCAGACACACACTGCAAAATGCCTTCAAGAGACAATCCACAGTCTATTTTCTGTGACAAAACTGACTCTTGAGGACTACCATCCTGAAAATATAGTCTGAATGACTTTTTTCCTAAATGCATTCTAACTTAGGTTTCCTCATTTCGTAACTCACTGGACATGTGTTAGTTTGTTCTCAGGACCTTGTGAGCTCTCCTGAAACCAATTTCTTTCAATGACTTATTTTAGTAGAAGGAATGGTAGTCACAGGCTCAAACAGCCTTGGCTCTATCACTTACTTGCTTTGTAATCTTAGATAAGTAACTTAATTAAGACAAAGCCTCACCTTTCCCATTTGTTCACAGGTATAAAATATCACCTCCTTCACTGAAATGAGAACATTAAAAGTGGGAAAAACTTAAAAAAAAAATAAATTTAGCACTTAATATGTCTAATAACTATCAATATTTTTCCTTCTTCCTCCTAGAAAAGGCTGAAAATGTCATATTCCTGGTACAGACATATATAAAAATATTCAGTAAGAACAAGTATCATTAATAGTCCTTTGTTAACTCCTTTAAATTGTTTCTTAACCCTATACTTGCTTCTCATTCATGAAAAAAAAAATTCATCCTCCCAAACCCTAAAGTGATTTATTTTATATTATCTTTTCTGCAATTAAAAAAAAAAAAAGCAATTTAAAAGGCTATTTGAAAGTTTAGATAAATTGCATCTACTGATATGTCCTTTACTAAAAGTCTTACTCTAACATATAACGCTTCTGATGCCCTGGCAGGGTGGCTCAGTTGGTTGGAGTGTCATCCTGTATACCAGAAGGCTGCAGGTTCCATCGTGATCAGCATACATCCCTAGCTTGAGGGTTCTATCCCCTGTCGGGGTGCACAGAGGAAGCAACCAATCCATATTTCTCTTTCTCTCCCCCCCCCGCTCACTAAAATCAATAAACATATCCTTGGGCGAGGATTGGAAGAAAAAAGATATAATGCTTTTGATATATGTGTAAAAGTTAAAACTGCTTTCCCAAATACGTAACCCTATTTAAACTGACTGATCTGATTGTTACACTGCTTATCAAAGGGTTGATGTTAACCAATGTTCTTTCAGGCACTTGTTTCTGAATAGGAATCACACAGCAATGCTATCATAACCTGACTTAGAGGTCAAAAGTCTTACACTTTCAACTCCAAGAGTCCCCTAAGTCCAATCATCAGTTAAATCTAATTGTACACGTGCCATTGCATGAACACTGACCAAAGCAGTCCATTAGGTTGTCAGGTAGATTATTAGAGGGAAAAAATGTATGTGGAGGGAGAGGGAGGTCTATAGTCAAATACTTCGTTTAAATAAACAGGTTTCTTTACTGCAGGAACCATCAGAGCCTGTGACACATTCCTACCTGCTGTGACTAACGGAGGGGAGGGAACCCAGGCACTATGTCCTTTCTTTATTTGATATCAGAACAGTTTTATGGGGTTTCCCAGTGAGCAAATGTTCCTCAAAATATATTTTGGAAAATGCTATTCTAGATTTTCAATGTGTCCATACAAAAGGCAATGCGGATTAAAGACATTTTCCTCAGGACAGACTACAGCAAAAAATTAATTTCATTTCTCTATCTTGGCATTCCTTAGTATGCTTTTTTGCCATGGAAACTCTGCAGACTTCCTTCTTCATTGTTACAGCTTACTGCACACAACCAAACTTACATACAAAAGCCAGCAGTTTGGCAAGTCCAGTCAGACACCTTCCTGAATGAGAGCCAAGCTACTTTAACCTCCTCCACAGAGCCCAGTTCATCATGAAATACATTTGTATTCAATCCCAGAGGTTTCCTGGGCTTCAGAGAACAGCACAAATAGAGCAGAGTCAAAGCAGGAAGAAATCATGCAGCCTTCTGAAACAGAACAATAGTGGGTGGATCCCACATAACAGGCAAAATATTTCTAGTGCAAAGGGTTCAAGACATGGTACAGTAAGAATCCCACAAAGCAAAGTTTTTATTACAATTTATTTAAACATTCATTCAACATACATTCTTCAAGCACCTTAACACAAGAGAAAAGGACAATAGTTCCTATCCTCAGGAATCTGCACTTTGACACTTTGAGGTGACCTGACACATCAATAAAGTTAAGGGCTGGCTATGAACATTCTAAATCATTAACAATTACTTACTTATCACAAATTTTGTAACATAGGCCATTATAAGCTTTCAATACCATATCCATCTATACTTCCAATGTCAGCTCCTAAGTGTACTATATTTACCTTATTTAACTTAAGGAACCTGCATAATTTAGATCAATTTTATCTTTGAGATGATGAAATTCATCTCAAAAATCATTACTTTCATTTCGGATGCAGCAAAAGTTTTCATACCTGGTTCTACAACCACTGCCCTTTTCATTTATTTTGAGATCTTCAATGAGATATGTGTTTTGGTTTTCTATTTATAAACTCAGGAAAACTAGCCTGGCACAGTAAAATGATACTTCATAAACAATCATTTTCCAATTCGTTTAGGGTGTTACGCCCCCAAATTCTCAGTTGTAAAGGAATACAACAAGAACTATATCATCCTAAGTGAATTCCAAAATCAGAAACTGAATAACTTAAAACAGCTTCAAACTAATTTTTTAAGTCTTCTAATTCTTTATTTTAGTCAAACATACATACTTAGAGGACTTCCAGCCAAGAAGGAGGCATAGGTAGACACACTGTGCCTCCTCGCACAACCAAAATTAAGGACAATAAAGATTTAGAAACAAGAAAACCACCGAAACCGACAGAAAATTGAACTGTATGGAAGTCCAACAACCATTCATCCAGACTGGTAAGAGGGGCAGAGTCACAGCAGGAAAAAGTGGAGGTTGGTAGATCCCAGGTGTAGAGGCGGCAGCTAGCAGACCCCAGGCACACAGGCAGCAGCTAGTGGATCCCGGGCACGGGGTAGCAATGGTGCAGGCCCAGTGAGACCCTGCAAGGTGGCTGGCTGATCAGGTGGTCCCACATTCGCGTGCAGATAATCCAAGCAAAGGGGAAGCAGTGGAAGGGACCAGAATCCAAGAGAAAGTGGAGCAAGCACCATTGTTCCCTCTCGGACCCCACCCCCACATACAGCATCACTACCCAGCGACTGGGCTGCCCTGCCCTGAGGAACACCTAAGGCTCCGCCCCTCACTACACAACAGCCACCACCAGACCAAAAAAAAAAAAAGGCTCAAACAAGAGAACAGATCAAAGCCCAGAGCCAATTCACCTAAGTGACCAAGAGATAGCCAACCTATCATATGTACAGTTCAAAGTCCTGGTGATCAGGATGCTCACAGAATTGTTTAATTTTGCTCACAAATTAGATGAAAAAATGAAGGCTACAATAAGTGAAATGAAGGAAAATGCAAAGGGAACCAATAGAGATGGGAAGAAAACTGGGACTCAAATCCATGGAGTGGACCAGAAGGAAGAAAGAAACAACCAAACAGAAAATAATGAAGAAACAAGAATTCAAAAAAATGAGAGGCTTAGGAACCTCTAGGACATCTTTAAATGTCCCAACATCCAAATTATAGGGGTACCAGAAGGGGAAGAAGAGCAACAAGTGGAAAACTTATTTGAACAAATAATAAAGGAGAACTTCCCCAATCTGGCAAAGGAAATAGACTTCCAGGAACTCCAGGAAGCTCAGAGAGTCCCCAAGAAGGTGGACCCAAGGAGGAACACACCAAGGCACATCATCATTACATTACCCAAGATTAAAATGAAGGAGAGAATTCTAGAAGCAGCAAGGGATAAGGGGACAGTCATCTACAAAGGAGTTCCCATCAGACTGTCAGGTGATTTCTCAAAAGAGACCTTCCAGGCAAGAAGGGGCTAGAAAGAAGTATTCCAAGTCATGAAAGGCAAGGACCTATATCCAAGATTGCTCTATCCAGCAAAGCTTTCATTTAGAATGGAAGGGCAGATAAAGCGCTTCTCAGATAAGGTCAAGTATAAGCAGTTCATCATCACCAAGCCCTTATTGTATGAAATGTTGAAGGGACTTACCTAAGAAAAAGAAGATAAAAAATATGACAGTAAAAAGACAGCAAACTTACAGATACTAACAACCACGCCTAAAACTAAAGCAAACTAAGCAAACCACTGGAACAGGAACAGAAACACAGAAATGGAGATCACATGGAGGGTTAGCAACAGGGGAGTGGGAGGAGGAGAGAGGGGGAAAAGGTACAGAGACTAAGTAGCATAGATGGTGGGTAGAAAATAGACAGGGGGAGGGCAAGAATAGTGTGGGAAATGTAGAAGCTAAAGAACTTATGACACAGGACATGAACTAAAGGGGGGGAATGTGGGTGGGAGGGGGTGTGCAGGGTGGAGGGGAATGATGGGGGAGAAATGGGACAACTGTAATAGCATAATCAATAAAATATATTTAAAAAAATACATACTTAGAGGCTTGCATTTCTGTAACTATTTACTGTGAATCAGAAAAGTAAATTATATTTTAAAAAAATACATACTTAGAGGCTTGCATTTCTGTAACTATTTACTGTGAATCAGAAAAGTAAATTATCTCACACACACACACACACCTGAGAGCTATGGTCCCTGCTGGTGTGCATTTCCACATCAAACGTAATTTGTCCATCTTCTTGTGGGGAAGGACTAGGAGAGAAAGAATTTAGTCATTAGTTTTAATTCCTATTTTGTCAAATAAATTATTCCTACCAGAAATTAGAAAATTAAAAGTTATAATAATATGGCTGTGAAAAACAGCAAATCAAAGGTATAATGTAACCCCACAGAAGAAAAAATGAAATTGAGCAGTTTACTTCCAAAATGTTCTGGAATTTTTCTGTTGTGGTAAATTCCTTCACAATGCTAACTTTGCAAAGGAAATGTTACACAGATGCAAGACAGTCACATTTTATTTTTACTTGTTCCCCCCAATAAAGGTAAAATGATCTTTAAACACAGAAACCTTGTTTGGGGTTCTTTGTCTCAAAGTTCCTTCCTCATTAAATAATTCATTACCAACAGTTCTCAAAGTGTGAAAGCAGTTTCCAAAGACTCATTCAAAGGGTCTTCAAGGTTAATACTGTTTTCATAATACTATTACATTCATTTGCTATTTTCATTCTCATTCTCTCATGTATATGCAGTGAAATTTTGCAGGGGTTACATGTGTGACATTACAACAGACTGAATGCAAATGCACACGAGAATCCAGCTGTTTTCTAAGCCACATATTAAAGAAATTTACAAAAACATAAAACAGTGCCACTAGTCCTATTAATTTTTTTGTTTGTAAAAACTAGGTATTTTCCATTTTAAAAAGTTATGTTAAAATATAATGGTTTATTATCGTTGAATGAATACATTATTTTTAAATTTTCTCAGTTTTAATTTCCAATATAGTAAACACCAAAATATATAATCCATGTAAAACAAAAGCTCTGTGGGATCCCTGATAATTTTTAGGAGTGTAAAGAAGCACAAAGACCAAAAAGTTGAGAAGCACTATTCTGCTCATTTCAGGAATATTTGCTTTGAGATATTTCAATGAATTAGGTAAGCACATACATGTATCTGTATAGACACATATATGTATGTATATGAATATATAACCTTTAATGAAAAATACAAAATGTAGTCCCAGAACTATAAAAATTTACCGATAAATTTTTAGACAAAGACACATGACCATGAACTGTACCTGGTACACTAGATGAATATAATGTGCTAAGCTCTATCTGTCCTTAGCTTTATCAATGATTCCTTGTATAATTCCACAACAAGTCTCTAGGTCTTTCACTAAACACTGCCCCCAAAATCTAAATTCAAGTAGAGATGAAAAATGTTCAATGGAACAGATGTTAAGTATTAAAGTTATCATGAGCATGTGTACAATGTTGACATACAGAGATGTTGGTGAGACTGACTCAAAAATAAGTACAGTCACCAGAAATGTATCAGGCTGATTAAGCCCAGGAGTCCTAGGCTACTACAGTTCACACAGGAGATCCTTAAAGGAAGGTAGGAGAAGAGAAAAGCTGGTTCTATATGAAACAAGCATATTAATGTATTTGAAAAATTTTTGTCTTAAACTAGAAATCTCAGTTTACTGTCATTACACTCATAACTCTGTTGGGTTCACAGCCAAAGGTCAAGTTAAGGGCCAGCTTCGCAGAGCTGTGAGCAGGTCAAAGCAGCAGCATGACAGGTAGAGTCCGACCCAAGCACCGCTCCACTTCCACACTCTTCTCAACACCGTTCCCATCTCGCTCAGAAATACTAAACATGTCTTTGGTAAGCTACTTAACCACTCCTAACACTTTGGAATGCATTAGATGCAGGGGTGTCAAACTCATTTTCACTGGGGGCCACATCAGTCTTGAGGTTGCCTTCAAAGGGCTGAACATAATTTCAACTCCTTAACAGTTAAGGAATAGTTACATTTATACAGTCCTAAAATTATTTCAGCCCTTTGAAGGCAACTGAGAAGTTTATGTGGCCCCTGACGAAAATGAGTTTGACACCCCTATATTAGAGCTTCAGCCCTGGTTCATGTAAGGATTGGCTGGGGAGACTTTTAAATATTCTCCTGTTTCTACCCCTCCCCTGACAACAGAATGAGAATCTCTAGGGATGGTGTCTGGTGTGCTGGTATTTTTAAAAGCTCTCTGGATGAATCACAGGTTGAAAACTGCTACAACAGGGTGGAACACAAAGCAAAACACATAGGTGTTATCTTCAAACAACTACCACAATGACAAATGTATACCTATGAAATAATTTTTAAACTGAAAGTGTACATAAATTAGCTTTGGGACTGATAGCCAATAACCCTAAAACTTTGCCACCTACAAGGAATACTTCTCAACAACTTCAAATACGCAGATGCATGACAATTCAAATGACATGAATTTTGAAGACACTTTTAAATGTTAAAGTGTGTTAGATATCCCAAGAGTCGTACTGCGCTGGAGTTCTAGGCCTCCTCTGAAAGACAACCAATAAGGCAGGGCCTGCAGATACATAAGCCGAGGAACAGGAAAATGTTCAAAAGCATCTGCCACATCTCACTTCACATGGATGGAAACCCAGCTGAAACACGATCACAGGAGGGTGAATTCATATTTGATCACAGGTATCATTGCAACCGTCAATGAAATCAGATGACCAGAAAGGTGAGCAAGTGACTTTTCCTCTGCTCAGTAACAGCACCAAATGACCACCAGGTGAAGCAACACACTGGCACAGATGATCAAGGGCCACACACTTCAGCGTAGAGTAAAAGCCTATCAACAGGACCATATGAGCAGTAAACGTCAGAAACCCACCAGGGAGTCCCATGAAATGAATGTAATATGTTTATAGTTTACTTTTTCTGCTATGTTTCATTGTGCTTTGCTTTACTGTACTTTACAGATGTTGCCATTTGCCACAAACTGAAGACCCTCCACCAGCAAAAAGACTACAACTTGCTTTATTGTGACACTAGCTTTGTTGCAGTGATCTGGAACTGAACCCACAGTATGTCTGAGGCCTGCCTGGATAACAAAAACTTCATTCTGAAAGACTAATGCTGTCACGACTGGAATCAAAGACAAGCTGCTCAGAAAGCTATCCATTCTCCTTCTGCTTGTTACTAGAACCATCCCAAGCTCCTAAGGAGCACAGGGATAAGTCAGCCATAAGACGGGGTGCCAGAGGTGCACACTGTGCCATAGTTATAGACCTCACACCAGGCCTCTGCTGCCTTGGGAAAATTGGTGGATCATAAGACACATAACACTTTGAACATGAGTTACACCTCTATTTCTCCTTCTATGCTTTTTCTGGTAAGTAGTAACATGTGCTATACAGACAATTTTTACAAAGCACAAAAATATTCAGAAGAAAAAATCTGTAATTCCATCCCCTGGAGATAATCACTGTTTACATTTTTAAATATTTCTTTCTCCCAGGCATTTTCTACATGGCTGATATCAGTTAACTCTTAATTAACCAGAAGATCATCCAATACCCAGCAATGCTATCAGCATGGCTGTCACTGGTCTAAGAATTGTCAAATGATACCAGTACATCATTTAATATCTAGTCCCTCTGAAAAAAAGAGAAGCTTATATTGAAAATTAAACTAACAGCTCAGACCCTGGCGGGGTAGCTCAGCTGGTTGGAGCATCATCCTGATATGCCAGGGTTGAGGGTTCGACCCCTGGTCATGGACACATAAGAGAGTCAACCAATAAATATACAGATAGATGGAACAACAAATCAATGTTTCTCCCTCTCTCTTCCCTTCCCCTCTCTCCCTCACTAAAAAAAAAAATAATAAAAAATAAATAAATAAATAAATCAGTAAGTAAAAAACAAAACAAAACAAAACACTAAAACAGCTCAATTTCATTCTACCCACGCATACCTCTATATTCATACTGTTTCACTTTAATCAGTGGAGTTAGTATCTTTAACTCAAATAGAGAAAAATGAGGTCTGAAATAAAACTTCCTCCGAGGAAACAGAATGGCCTTCAAGATTAACTATCTTTACAGACCTTGGTTAGTGCTTCCACTGTGCAAACAATGCTCTAACTCGAACTAACCTGCAGTTCTTATAATGTAAATGCTTTACTGAGTGTCTACTACCTGCCAGCACCATTACAGTGGGAATAACAAGGAGATGAAACATTACCTGCCTCATGGAGCCTCACAATCGAGAAGGGAGGACAGATATACACACAGATAACTATATTCAAGGCAGACTATGAGATATGAGACAGGGACATGAAGGACAATGGAAGAAAGCTGGATTAATTCTATAAACAAAGATTTATGGCCCTGGCTGGTGTAGCTCAGTGGATTGAGCGCGAGCCTCTGAACCAAAGGATTGTGGTTCAATTCCCAGTCAGGGCACATACCTGGGTTGCAAGCCAGTTCCCAGCAAGGGACACATGAGAGGCAACCATACATTGATGTTTCTCTCCCTCTCTCCCTCTCTCCTTCCCTTGCCCTCTAAAGATAAATAAATAAAATGTTAAAAAAAAAAAAAAAGATTTATGCCATTGAGTTTTAAACTGATAAAACATCTAAAAATATAATCTGATAAGGAAATTGATTTAATCTGGGGAAAAACACAAGTACTTGTGAATGAGCTGTCTGATTTAAATATACACACAGTGCCCTGGCTGGTGTGGCTCAGTGCCAGCCTGTGAACCAAAAGGTTGTCAATTTGATTCCTAGTCAAGGCACATGCCTGGGTTGTGGGCCAGGTTTTCAGTTGAGGGCCTGCAAGAGGCAACTAATCGATGTCTCTCTCATACACTGATGTTTCTCTCCCCCTCTTTCCCCCTCCTTTCCCCTCTAAAAAGAAATAAATAAAATCTTTAAAAAAATAAATACACATGCTGTAATAAATCCAGTGTCATATTTTGTGAAATGAAGATGTAAGCCATTTATTTTTCCTAATGGGAGTTAACCTTGTACCCATCTGTTTCCTGAATTCCACCAAAACCTCACTTACCTGTCACAGTGAGAACTGCCTCTTGAACTGCTCTGTCCTGATTCATGTTGTGCATCCAAGAGAATCTTCTCCATGTCTCCATTGTGGATAGACGATGAGGAAGGGACGTGTTCCAGACCCCCATTTTTCCCATTGCCATTATCATTGTCATTGCTGCTGTTCATGGGGAGCTCCACCCAGGAACCTGTTGGGCAAGTCAGATAACTTATGTTAACTACAGCAGAACTGAAATCTGTCGTGTGCACACCAATGTGAGTATGGTGGATCCAGATAAGAAGTCTTACTTGCCTCAAACAAAATGCAAAAAGTATTCTGAAGATGACAAACAAGGAGCAATAATAGTCTACAAGTCTATACAGTTCTGTTCCTGAAGTAGGTCATGCAATGAACCAACTTAGAAAAAGCTGGAACTCTAAAACTAGTATCGTAGAAAATGTCTTTAAGCCAATTTTCTCTCTGGTTAAAGCTTAGTTTACATACAACAAACACTTCACTGAACTGAAAACTTTTAGGTTGCTTTCCAAAAAATACTCTATATCCAGACAATTTACTTTTAGTATTTTACCTTTAATATATTTTTCATAGTCCACTTCATTTATTTAGTTGTATTCTCTTCACAAATGAAATAAACATATGATTTAACTTCATAAAGGTCATCTAAATAAGTTAACAACTATGTCCTAATTAGCACAAACAACTGCAAAGCTCCTAGTGGAGGGACTTGGATGCAGTCATAAAAATTTCAGTTTGTGTACAAATTTGAGCACAAAGTTAATGCAGCTGGCTCACAACTAAGTCAGGTGCTAGTGCTACGAAAACCTAAAAAAAAGCCGTACGTTTAACCTGCAAAATAGTTTCTTTCTTTCCTTTATGCCTCACTATTTCCAGCCTTTCTCCTTTCTCTATTCACTAAACATACCTTGTGAACTTGTCTTTTCTCTGTGCTGTCCCAGGAGTTGCTACTTCCTAAGGTTTTCAATAAGCCTCTTTGGTTTGGGGAGAGTAACAACTGCACGTCTGCCACAGGTGACACTGAAGTTTTCTCATGGGAACAGTGGCAGAGTGTGGAGCCACAGGAAAGGGGGTATGGCTCTGGTAATGTGGATTGGTCTTAAAAATATTAACTGGCTCGATGAGTTTGCTGAACACATTAAGGAGCTTTAATTTTAACAAGAATTGGCCAACAGTAGCTGATAAGCCAATTTCACAACCAAAAAAGATAGTAATAATTTATTTCATAATTTCCATTCAATACGATAAATTTTGTTTTAGAAACTGTTACCACACGGGTTGCTGGGACCATTCCTCTGATCTCTCAGCAAAAGCATTAGAGTTCTGTTGCCAAACACTACCCCATCAGCAAAACAGGATAATGACCCAAACAGGTTCAAACCCTAAAGGCACTCTAAATGAGGTGATAGCTATCCCAGACTTGGACACCATCCTGGTGTGAAGGAAAAGCTCAAAGGCAGACCTGGTTGGAAATCTGACTCCACCCCTTACTATCTATCTGACTTTCTGACCTTGAGTTTCCTCATTTGTAAAACAAAGATGAGAGCATAGTGCCTACCTCCCAGGGCTGCTGTGATGATTAAATATAGGAACAGAGACAAACAGTGAGTGGTCAGTTACAAACTGGGTAAAAGAATTTATATTTGTAAAGTACTTAGAACAGTTGTTTGCTTAATAAAAATGAAGTTACTCTTTCTGTCCTCTCCTTCTGAAACAGTACTGGGTTGTCAGTCCCCTAATCCCCACCACATCTTTGGGACTGTACTGCCAAACACCAGTTAGATGACATCCCCGCAGCCTCAGGCTGTATATTAACAAAGACAGACACGGACAACACAGAACTCAACAGGACTTAACAAACTCAACCAGCAAAACTAGGGCAGATCCAACACTAAAGGTAATTTAATTAAATACTTAGAGTGCCTCTGCAGTGTATAAGAAATATGCTAAAAACTGCAAAGTATTTTAACTGGAAAGAGAGGCAGAGAAAAAGCGAAGTATATGATAAACTGTTTTTTCCCCCCTGCTAGCACTGTTTCTGGGATTTTCAAACTTATTTAAACCAATGGGACCAGTTCTTGTACAGAAGCCCACTGTGTACAAGTAAACAAAAACAAAGAACAGGCCAGACCTGCTCTGGTGGAGATAGAACTAAATAAGCAGGAGTTCCAGACGGGTCTCTGTGGAAGCCAGTGTTCCTCAAAATACAATAAATAAATGTTCACTTGAAGTAGCTGATCAAAGAGGGGGGAAAAAGCGTGTAACAATATCAGGTGTTCCGGACCTTACTTTACTTTTCTGAAGGATTTCCATACCAGTATCTAAATTCTACTTCCTGCATTAAAAATATGTAAGCAATCATAATCTAGGAACTTGGGGAGGCATACCTAGAAAAGCTTAGTAAAAGTGGTCTTAACACTCAGTACAACTGAAGGTATTTCTACTTAAAGCAGATGTTTACTTGACATGTATTAGGAGACTGGTTAAGAGCTCTGACTCCCACTGAGTCAGAGAGCTGTTGCACCCTAGACCTATCAGTTTTCTCATCTGTAAAATAGGGATAGTAAATGTATCTACCTCATTGTACTGTCAGGAAGATGGCATGAATAAACCACATTAAAAAATAGGAAAGGTTACTAGTACAATGTGTTAGCTAATATTATAATTATGTTCTATATTTTAAAAACATTTAATACAAAATAATGTTTCTTGAAAATGCAACATCAGTACATAAAATAAAAAGTACTACCTCTCCTCCCAATCTCATATCCCTATCCCAAAGGAAACTACTTTTAAAACTCTCCTATGTAAATTTTTAGAGTTTTCACATAAACATGGAATCACTGCCCTGGCTGGTGCGGCTCAGTGGACTGAGAGCCAGCCTGCAAACCAAAGGGTCACTGGTTCAATTTCTAGTCAGGGCACATGCCCGGGTCGTTGGCCAGGTCCCCACATGAGAGGCAACCACACATTGATGTTTCTCTCTCTCTCTTTTCTGCTTGCTTCCCTTCCCCTCTCTCTAAAATTAAATAAAAATTTTAAAAAACAAACAACTGCTTTGCATCCCATCATGATATATCATACTTTAACCATTATACAAATGGCAATGGTTAATTGCTACCCAAATTATTGTTTCTAATATTGTTGCTGAAATCAAGGTTTCAATGGAAGATAGTTTGGCAGTATGTATTAAGAGCCTTAAAAAATTAATTTCCTTTAATCAATAATTCTCTTCCCAGAAATATCATCTATGGTAAAAAACAGTACTGCAGAGAAAGTTATGCACACATATTCATTAAGAGGCTACGTATCACTCTTTATCTTTTGAGGAAAATGGTTGTGAAAAAAGCAAACTTTTCCTTCTCCATAGATGAACTCCACATGCCTTTTTCACCTCACCTCATTCATTTCTGATTTACAGCTCAGAATTTCTTGATGCCCTAACTCTATCGATCCTCACTAGTACCTTTTTATTTGGAAAGGAAACAAGACAAGATATGAGGACTGTGCTGTCCAAGCAATACAAACTAGAAAAAAATCTGAGTAAATTCTTTTCCTAAAAATCAAGCTTTAAAATTAAAAACTGCAGGCCCTATTACATTAAAAGCTTACTTACAAATTGAAAACTGCTCTCTTATGACCAACTGTACATATACACAATACATTAGACATTTTCTAGTTTAAGTTCTTGAGAATTGCTAAAAGATTCGGAGAAGCATGTTTCTACATTCTCTAATATAGTACATCGTCAAGGCTGGCCCAATTATCGTTTACATTCATGACTGTATGCTGCATATACTCTCTCTAGTTTTACAATTGCCAGGTCAACCCTCCTGCAAAAAGGGGAGTGGGAGAGCTAGGGGGTGAGGAAGAAGAGAACAGTACTACTTCTCATTTTCCGAGGCTCCAAGTGTCAAACTGACCCTAACCACGAGTGACACATTTCATTTTGTCTTATCCTCTTTTCTTAAAGCCTTTATTTTATTTCAAGTACCTGATACTAGAATTGAGACTAGACATTCTTATTTTTTAAAAAAGTTGGTCTTTTTGCACAAGTAGGTCTTTTACCTACTTCTGCAAACTACACTAATAATTATGTATTCTACATAATTATTACACTAATTAATTATGCATTCTAAACAGTATTATAAGACAGTGACATTTCATGTATCATAGTCTTAAAAGTCTTCTTGCTATATTGGGGAAGCAAGATCATCATGGCTGAAGATGTTAAAAAAGGAAAAAAAACGCTGTACTTCTTACATTAAACAAGAATTATACTGGTATCTTGATTTTCCTTGTATTGACATAAATGTCCTACACAAATATTCTTAAGTAATTGAATAGTTTTCTTAAGAATAAAACTAACATTAGAAATTGGAAAATATCCTTTTAAACTTTGAAAGCAGTTCAGATACTTGTTCACTAATTTGTAATGAAAGTGAACAGTTCCCCTAAAACAGTAAACTAAAAAAAAAATGAGAAAAGTTTCATTATTCCAAATATTTCAATAACTTGCTATTAAAACTCTTTGATCCCTGAACTAAAGATAAAATCCCAAGCCAGAGATAATTTGTACCATGAGTTCATCTCCTGTTTTTCACAGTTGTGCAACTCTACCCAACAAAGAACTTCAACTTATCAGCAATTTGGATAGTACGTATTAGATGCCTGAATAAGTTGTTTTGCCCAGTGCCTAAAAATCACTTGAAGGAATCAATAAGGCTTGTTTTGCTCAGTCCAGTGTTGTATAATGAGCTAAAAAACAAACTGCAAAAGGCAAGAGGGAAGTAAATAAATGTGGCACTATCCAAAAGCTTTTCAGTAACTTAAAAGCTCACCCTACCCCCAGAATACTTCCTATGTAGCAGATTTCCCAAAGTAACATTTTGATTATCACACACCGCCTCAGTGTTCTTCCACTTTTTAAGAGGTAACATAAACATAGCAGCAACTGCTTGGCCAACATCATCAAATACCTAATACGTCTGTCAGACACAGAGATAAAAACAATCACACATAACACCATTTCTGTTGTTGTTAAATGGTCAAAGGAAAATTACAATTCCTCTGCTTTCTGTGAAATCATGTACACATATTAACCAAATAGCTAACTTAAAGGTATCATAGACAAACACTGAGTATGATTAAAAAAGAAGTACTAAAAAGAGACAGAAGGGCAGGCCACCTCTGTATATTACACTAGGTGGAATAACACACCCAGAGAACTAGAAACACACAATTCTGGGTCACTGAAGTGTCCTGAAAGGAGCACTAGATGGGATGAACGTGAGAACCTCAGCTCCAGGTCCTCCCCAGGTATCAACTTGGACAACAGCACATTTGACTCTAGACCCGTTTCTTTCCTGGTGAATAACAGGTGAGAGAAATCTCTAAAGTCTCTTCCCAACACTTTGTAAGGTAGAAGACTGTCTAAACACTGTGCTGAACATCTGAAACTAATACAATATAATATTCAATGTAAACTGTAATTGAAAAATAAAATTTAAATAATAATAAAGAAATCTTACGCCATTTTAAAATTCCACAGTTCTAAAAGAATATGCTAAACACGGGTAAATGATTTTAAAATGCAGATTAATATGTAGAGCAAATAACACAGGCACAAATTAATCCTAATTTAGTGTGGGAAACAATGTTTTACATTCTAGAACATAGGACAGTTTTTAAAAAGTTTTAAAAAGTCAACATTTGAGGAATTTATCCAAGAAAAGATGGAGCAGCAGCAATAAGCAATGAAAATATCTTAAAATAATCGAATTCTATCCCCATCTTGTGAGAACAGGAACTCTCTTCCCTAAGATAATTTTGAGGCCATATTGCAACACCTTCCTTTCAAGAAAGAGACTGAAATGCCTTCAAATGTCGTGTAAGCATCCAAAAGACTTCTTAACAATTTCATCTGGTCGTATGCGAACTGTCCCAACCACCCTTTCCACCCTTTCGCGGGAGTAATTACAGGAAGATGAAGCAAAAACCTTTCCAAGACTCTGAGCATTAAAGTCATCAGGGACTAACCTTAGGACAAGATGTCTGAACACCAGAATGTTATGAAAAGCAACTGTGGTTGGTCTTAATTCAATACTGCCATTAACTTTCATCCGCCCTTGTATATGAATGTGTTTTTAACCCCGTTTCTGAAAATTCATTGCCCCAGACTCCGTGATTTGTGCAATTTTGTATGGTTCAAAAGGGTGTTTGTTCATAAACAGCTTTGCAGGGCACACAACCTCATTGTTAAAAAGAAAAAAATCACTTGAGCGACTCTGAAACATCTTTAAAAAAAAAAAAAAGTACCATAGCTCCCCCCGCCCCAGACGTTAAACCACTAAATTACCAAATTATTTTCCTAACAAGCCTGTAGTAACAAAGGAACGCAACCAGAGGTCTCACACTCCGCGCCAGGGCGACCCGGCGACGCGAGGTGGGGTCAGCTGCGCCGGGCTCCGCGCCGCCACACACCTGACCGCGCGCCCACCCTCGGCCGCCCCCTCCCCTCGGCCCGAGGCCCGCGTCCATCCCCCAGCGTCCCTGCCGCACGTCCCCATCCCTGCCCACGTCCCCTTCCGCCCCCGCTCCGCCCACCCTCCCAGCGCTCCACGGCCCGCCCCTTCACGCCTCGACAGGCTGCGCTCAGGGGTCCACTACAGGTGGGATCGGTTTGTCCCCCCCTTCTTTCCTCCCACCAGCCATCCGAAACCGTGAACAGAAGTAGCCCCCGCCCCAAGACCCCAAGAAGGAGGGGAAGACCGGTCCTGAGGAAGACAGAAGCACCTCATCCTGACAGGTGACGGAAACTGTCAGTCACCCGCACATCCTCAGCCTGGACCAATGGGCTGCCTTCTCCTCCCGGCACCCCCGGGGGGAAACTGGCCGCGGCAGCAGGGGCAGCTCCTCCACCCCCATCTCCTTTACGCAGTGCGCCCGCCCAGCACTCACTGTTGAGGCCAGCTGGCGGGGGCAAAGGCTGCTCTCCTTCTTCGCAGTTGTTGTTGTTGTTATTGTGCAGGGGCGGCGGCTGCTCCAGTAAATGAGACGACATGGTCGTGCGGCTGGAGGAGCTCTGTCCGCAGCTGGACTGGCTCAGGTTCTGGGACAGCAACACAACAAGCCGAGTCCCCCGCCCCCTTTTCTGCTCCTGCGCAGTCCCTCCCCTGCCGCTGACGTCAGGGCCCGCCCCGGCCACGTGACGACAACACAACCAGCGACGGGGCGGGCCCGGGGCGTTCCCGGGTTGACTACGGACGTGGAGACGCGGGAGTCACGCTGAGGCGGTGCCAGGAATGAAGTCTTGCGTGTCGTTAGTCCCTGCGGGGTGGATGGCGGTATGTGGCGGACACTGGATGGAGGACTGGGAGAAGCGTGTAATGAGGAAGTCTAGGATGTTCAGGTGTTGGCACCTGGGTCTCCCACACCTACGACATTGCTGTGTCCGTCCGTGAGCATTTCCTTTTTAGCATCCGTAAGGACTCACTTCTGCAATAGGTATGGTAGTGAGACAAAGGAAGCAAAGACTCCAGTGCCTCCCAGTCATAATCCCTCAAATAAAGCTGGTAAAACATGAACAATATAAGGCAGGCCAGACTTTTCAGTTGTTAGAGAATTTCAAAAGTTTTAATTACAAAGATCGTTGTAAAATTTTTTTTTGGAAAATTTCAGGAAAACGTAGAGAAGAAAATAATCACCCAGATCCCATCACCTAACGTATTTCTGGAGCACGACTTGGGCACGCGGGTGACCCCAGAGGACGCACGTTCCCAACAGCCACCTACTTGCCTTCCGTGTGTTTGTGTAGTTTCTTTGGTCTGATTTTTGCGGGGGTTTATTTCTCTCAGTCTGTCTCTTGTCTTTGTTTTACTCTGTAGACGTTTAAGACTTTCACGTAATCAAATCTGCAGTATTATTTTTACATAACTTGGGAATCGCCTCACAATAAGATTATGAATCTATTCCTTATAATTTTTTCTAATTTTCTTATAGGTTAATTTTTGCATTTAGACCCTTAAGCCACGTGAAATTTATTTTTAATTTCAGCCTTTAGTCAATTGACCCAAAATATTTATTAATTTTTAAGTTACCCTTTCTAAACTGATGCAATGGGACCTTTATTGCCTTCTAAATTCCAACAAAAAGGTGAGTCTATTCCAGGACTCCACAGCAGCTCTGAGAAGGTGGCTGCTCATTTATCTTTTTGAACATTTTCATGTATTTAATTACTCTTCAGATGAACTTAAAAATTTACTTGTCCAAGATTGGCCATGTGTTGGTAATTATTAAAGCTAAGTGATGAATACATTAAACTATTTTTAAATGTATTTGAAAATTTTTTAAATTTTTTAAAATGTATTTGAAACATTTCATACTAAAAAGGTTTTTTTTGAGGATTGATTTGTCAAATCCCATGGCAAATTCTTTTAAGGTTTTTTTCAGAAATGTATTCAATTAATAGGTTAATTGGGGGGCAGGTGGGTAAATGATATATTTACGAAGTTGTTTTCCCATTCAGACTATGATATACCTCCTTACACTATTTTTCCTTGAAGAGTTCCTTCTTCAAAAATGTCTTAAATGTTTCTCAATCTTTTTTGAGTGTTGTATAATCTTACGCTCATTTTATGAAAAATTATTGAGAAAGTTTCCTTTTTTGTGGTGTTAGGTAGAGAAGTTGAAATTACTTTTTTTTTAGGGACTTGGTTTTTCTTAAGAAACTGTACCTCTAAGGAAACACACAGACCTAGTGTTTTTACAGAGGTTAACTCTTGTTTCTATGGGGTGTTACCTTTATTTCTTATTTTGTGTTATTTGTCTTCTATTTTTGGTTGATTATGGTACCTAATGGTTTATCTATTTTATTGACTCTTAAGTCTAATTGCTTCTTCCTAATGGTATTATTCTTGACTCTTTTCAACAGCTTACTTCAGATATAATACACAAACTACAAAATAAACCATTTAAAGTTCACAATTCGGCGTTATTATATTTAGACTCATACAACCATCACCACAATCTAATTTTAGAACACTTTTGCCATCCAAAAAAGAAACCCTGTATTCATTAGCTATCACTCCTTATCTTTCCCTAACTTCTTACATTTGATGCTTATTTCATTCTTTCTTTAATTATTTGGATATTTAAGAATTTTTCCCTGGTTAGAGGATATTTTTGTACTATTTCTAGTTTGGAGATTCTTCTTAGGTTTTCTCTGAGGTCTAATATATAGGTCCTTTTGGGGAATGTTCCAAGAGTATTTGAAAAGAAGGTATATAGCTTTTATGTTCAGGGTATCAAGCTTGATGTATCTATTGGAACTATCATAATAATATCATTTTTATATTCTCCCCTCTTGATGTGTGATGGATTCTAAGAGGTAAATTAATACCTTCTAAAATGTTTCTATTTCTTCTATGTCCATTATAGTTGGTGCTTCATTATTTGATGCACAGATATTGTAGCTGTCTATCTCTGTTAAGTCGTCATAATTTTGCCCTTTGCTGAACGTTGTCTGATATTAAAATCATGATGTTGGTTTTGTTATTGTTGTTTTTTTGCTTAGTGGCAACATTCTGATGTTCCTTTACCCACCCTTTTAACTTTTTGCCTTTCTGAATCACTTTCTATTACATATGTCACTTGATAACTGCAAAAAAGTAAGTCTTTGCTTTAGGGTCTAATCAGAATTGTTTT
Source organism: Anoura caudifer (assembly GCA_004027475.1). Lineage (NCBI taxonomy): Eukaryota > Metazoa > Chordata > Mammalia > Chiroptera > Phyllostomidae > Anoura > Anoura caudifer. Next base: position 129,910 of record PVKU01003055.1, on the reverse strand, counting down.
CTTTTAATAGAGTAGTTTAACACATTTGTTTCTATTGATAATATAAATGTATTTTTATTTTATATAATTGAGTCCATTTAATATCTTAAAATATCTTTCGCTGTGGGTCTATTTGTTTTACAGCATTTCATCTTAAAACTTAGAAATTTTTATTTTGGTATTGTGACTTCCCTTTGTAACAGTATATTCATGTAATTCCTTTAATCTCCATTTCTTTAGACAATTTCTTTTAATGCCCAGAAAGAAACAATTAATGAAATCAGTATAATTCTTTTTCTTCCACTTTTCCTTCAACTACCCATTTTTTAGTTGATCATACTCTCTCTTAATATTTACTTCTGTAGTTTTAGATAGAATTGTATATCTGTCACTTGATGCATCAACTTAATATGATATATTTGATAAGTAGAAATAAGGTAGCATACTTGGCCCTATCTCTTACTTTTCTACCTTTTCCTCACCACAAACAACTTTTGTTAATTTTCATTTCAATATTATATATTATATGTATCCTATAGCTATTGCCACAATCATGCCGTATAGTAAACCACCCCAACTCATTGGTTTAAATAAAAAGAATTAATTCTCTCTCTTGCATCTGAAGGATAGTTAATACAGACTTAGCTCAGATGGATTTGGTTTTAAGGTGAAAGGTGGTCCAACTCTGCTCCTGTCAGTTATCCTCTTTGAACCATGGGTTGGCCAGGGATATTCCTCTCACAATGATAAAAGAAACTCAAAAAGAATGAGTAGATGCAGCTCTGAACTATCATTTCCATACACATTCCATTGGCCAAAGCAAGTGAAATAGCCAACTGCAAAGTCACATTGCAGAAGGAATAGATTCTGGGAGTGTGAAGAACTGGGAATAATAGTATGATCAACAACAATATGTTGGCATAATCCCCATATTTAAGTCTGTTCTGTAGTCATAGATTCACTGCTCATTATTGGTCCTATTGCCACAATTTCTGCAATTATTCTGGCTAGCTGAACTTTTCTACCTGAGAATAGCAGTCATAAGATAGCGCATAATTGGATTCTTACCTGAAACACCTTTTTTTGCACAATAATTGACATAGAACAAAGCATATAAGTATGTGATTTGACAACTTTGGACAGTGTGTGTGCACTGTGAAACTACCACCACAGTTATGATGGTGAACATATCCGTCATCCCCAGCATTTCCCCAGTTTCTTTTTTATTCTGTCTCTATTGCTCATACCCTCCTTTTTCTCCCAGATGATCGATGATTTTGATTTCATCATCGTGTGATCTGGAGCAGAGAAACCAGCCAAGACCACCTGAACTTCTGACCTACAGAACTGTGACCTAACAAATTTCTGTTTTAACCCTCTACGTTTGTGATGATTTGCTTGGAAGCAATAGAAAATGAATTTATTATATATCATGCTTTAGTATAATTTATTTTAAATTAACAGATCAAAATAATACATTGATTAGAAACAAATGAGTGCAACTTTTGAACTTACTATGTGCCTCTTACTATGTGTCTCTTCCTTTCCATTCCAGTTTTAACATATTACACATTTTATTGTCATGTCCAGAATTTCCACTAAAATATGTGGTCATTCACTTGTTTGGAAAGTTTTGATTTTTCTTTATATTTAGGTGTCTAACTATAAAAGAAAGATACAGTAAAAATTGTATAAATATGGGAGAATCAAGAATGCAGCACTGATTGAAAAGGTGTATAAAAAATTTATAAACAATAACTCAGGACATGGATATAACTATTTAAGTATGTTGCAAAAATTACAGTGTATAATTTCATCATTATGTATAATGGTAGAAATATTAATTCATTAAAGCTATGGTATTTTAGCTAAGTCACTAGTAAAGGAAGTAAAATTTAAAAAGAGAATCAAAAGCAGAGTTTGGCAGACTTGGTGAAATGAAGAGACAGAGGTCTGAGTCCAGGGAGGGAAGATGACTGGAATTTGTTGAACAGAGTTCTAGAGAGAGGGGACCAATACATGAAAAAGAAATCTGCATATTGATCTCTTTTATTCTCTGCTTAATATTAAGCCATGCAAGCATAGAGTGAAACTCCACAAGCAAAGAATACTTGGGGAACTGCAAGATGAACAATTTCCAGGGATGGAAATCACTTAGGAGTGTGATATATTTGAGTTATGTTAAGAAAGATTGGAGTATTCTCACTGAATTCCCCAGGAAAGACTCCAGAAAAGTCATGACTTTGTAGTGTATAATAAAAAATATGTAAGACTAGTGATGTCTGATACAATTGCTATTAGCCATGTCCAGCTGTTGAGTACTTGATATGTGTCTAGTGTGGCTGAGGAACTAGATGGGTGTAGCAGCCATTTGTATATTACAGAAGAAAAGATGTGTGAACTTGAAGACAAAGCAATAGAATACATTTAAAAGGAAGTACAAAGAGAAAAATGGTGAAAAAATGAACAGACCCTCAGTGACCTATGGGGATGTTATCAAAAAGTCAAACATACATATAATTGGAGTCCTAGAAAGAGAGCAGAGAGGGAAGGACAGAGGAAACCATTAAAGAAATAACTCCTTTGAAGAAAAATTTCTCAAATTGATGAAAATATGGTCCCATGCTTACAAAATACTAAAAAAAAAAAAAAAAAAACAAAAAAACACACAAAAACCCAAGCAGGAAAAACATGAAGAACATCACACTAAAGCATGTTGTACTCAAATGGCAAAACACAAAACAATGATTAAGAGAAAAGTTTTAAAGCAGCAACAAAAAAGACATTTATAGACAGGTAAGATACAACAGACTTCTTACTGCAAACTATGGAAAGCAGAAAATACTGGTACCTTTTTCAAATGCTGAAAGTATAAAAATCAACTTAAAATTTGTGTATCCAGTGAACATTTCCTTCAAAGAATACATTACAAAATATTACGTCATCATTAAAAATGCCAACATCATATAACAGGTACTGTTTAGTGCCAGAAACTATGCTACACTCTTTACATATATTACCTCAATTGAGCTTCATTGCAACCTTATGAGTTAAGTATCGCTATTAGTGTCATTTACTGATGAGGAATCTAAAGCTTAGATACATTGAGTAGCTTGGGCAAGGTGACAGAAGACTGAAAAGAGCTAGGATGTATGTATGTATTCAGTCAATCAGTAAAATGTTCTTTGAGCATTTATTAAGTGCCAGGCATGTTTTTGGGTCCAGACCACTGCAGCTGAGAAGTCAGACAAGGCCTCTTTTTTGTAGCTTGCTCTCTCATTGGTGACATAGATAATGTTGAAGTGAATGATTGACATAACTTCAGCCAGGAACAAGTGCCATGAAGAAAATAGAAGGCCTGGGGGTTGGTGATCGAGGCTCACTTAGGGGGAGTGGACTAGCTTCAGTCTGGAGAAAGCTCTCTGAGATGTAGACATTTGAACTAAGACTTAAAGGAGATGCCTTGTAACGCCAGAAATTTGGCCTGCTCAGAGATCAGAGTGCACCCACACAAACCTATGTGGTCTAGCCTGTTGCTCCTGGGCTACACACCTGTACAGCATGTTACTGTCGGGGCCCCTCTAAGCAACTGTAACAGAAGTATTTGTGTATTTAAACAAAAGGTACAGTACAATTACGGTATAAAAGATAAAAAATGGTGCACCTGTGTAGGCCACTTGTCACAGGATGGAGCTTGCAGGACTGGGAATGGCTCTGGGGAGTCTGAGTGAGCAGTGAGTGAATTTTGTGAAGTTCCAGGACATGACTGTGGACTTTATAAACTGTCCACAAGCCCTTCCACTGCTTCTTTCAGACTCATAAATGGGCCACCGAAACTGTTGATGCTGCTCCATGAACAGGGATGTGAGTTGATTAGACATATTGAGGAGAAACTGGGCGGGCCAGACATAGATCACAGTTAACAGTGATGTTTGGGAGGGAGTGAAAGGCAGCCTGAGGATGAGTGGTAAGAAGAAATCAAGGTGGAGAGACAAAACAACATGGTATAGCTGTGACGATGTGGTTTTGGCTATTGGACGTTGGAGTTGTGGTAAGGCTAATGGACTTTGTGTTATTCATAAGAAAAGGGGGAGGTGACATGTACAGGGTGTAGAATTGAGTCCTCAATAGTATGACGTTGGAAATTCGTTTTTGGTTCCATTGATACTATCTGGCACAAAGGGCTTTCTCTGACATTGAACTGACAAAAATAATAGTTATCTATGCTTTACATCATTACTACCTGAAAATATTTCCAAAGTACAGGGACAGGCTGGCCCCACACAACCACAGAAAGCTTTTACTTTGTGGCAGTGGCACTTAATACTTATTAGGTAGATCCTGTGGACCTGCAGATCCTGTAGATCCTGTATCCTTGCACAGGATCTTAGGTTGTCAAGAAAGAATCTATAACCATGTGTTCTAAAGGCCATTAAGCTAGATCTGGGTGGGAAGCAGGGCTGTAGTGCCCTGTGGATATGTCGCGCTGCAGGGACAGGGGGCAGGCTCCTCTGTGCTGGACCAGGTCAGTGGTGACAGACTGGCATGTAGTCTGTGCACTCAAAATTGAGGTGCTGTGAGGACTCTACTGCCAAGCCCCACAGACTGCTTCCATCAAAGAAAAAAATTCTCCTGAACCACATCTTTCCACTTCTTACAACTTTCCATTATAATTTTATGGGACCACTGTTGTATGCATAGTCCTTCATGGACTGAAGTGTCATTACATAGCACATGACTATATTTATCACGATTTTGAAAGATTTTGCAATTGAAGCAAAAAAGTGAAATAATAGTTACATTATTGAAAAATGAATTTTTTTGGACACAACGTAACTATATAAAACATCAAGGAATCAACTGACATACTAACTAGAATGACTAAATGCTTTAATGGCTAAATTTAAAATACCATGAAATGAACAGCTCTCATGTAATCATTAATAGAAATGAAAATGGTTGGCTGGTGTAGCTCAGTGGACTGAATGCAGACTGCAAACCAAAGGGTCGCTGGTTTGATTCCCAGTTGGGGCACATGCCTGGGTTGCAGGCCAGGTCCTCTGTGGGGGCCATGTGAGAGGCAACCACACATTGATATTTGTCTCTCCCTCCCTCCCTCCCTTCTTCTCTTTAAAACTAAATAAAATCTTTTAAAAATGAAGTGAAAAAAATAAAATGATTCATAATAAAAGCATTAAATGTAGAAAATGAGTATAAAATACCTTTTTTTTTTTTTTTTCATTTTAGGTTGGAGGACTTCCTAACCATAAATGAAATTAATTCTTTGGTGGTAATACCACCAAACAGTCTATGGTATTTTGTTATAGGAGCCTTACCAGACTAAGACAAACGTTTAGAAAACAATGCTCCTAGCCCTGGCTGGGTAGCTCAGTTGGTTAGAATGTCATCTTGATTCACCAAGATTGTAGGTTTGATCTCCAGTCAGGGCACATACAAGAATTAACCAATGAATGCATGAATAAGTGGAACTCTTTCTACTTCCCTCTCTTTCTAAAATCAACCAATAAAATAAACAAAAGGATGCTCCTAAATATGACAACTTAGATGAAATGGACAATTTACTTGAAAGACTGTCAAATCTCATTCAGGAAGAAATAGATAATCTACACTATTCTCTATCTATTGAAAAAATTGAACTCAGATAAAAATTTTCCAGTAGAGGCCCAAATGGTATAACTGGTGAATTCTATCTACTAAGGAAGAAATCATATAAATTCTACCCACATTCTTTCATAATACAGGAGAGAAACTCATTTTGAGGTATTATACTGATCAGACAATGACATTAGAAAATAAACTACAGATCAGTATCCCTCGTGAACACTGATGCAAAGTACTCAACAAAACACTAGCGAAAGAATCCCAGCAACATTCTAGGAATGCAATGTGATTCACCATATCGACATTATAAAGAAAAACCATATAATCATTGCAACAGATGCAGAAAAAAAATCTGACAAAATCCAACATCCATTCATCATTAACATATCTCAGAAAACTAGGAATAAAAGAATTTTCTCATCTTGACAACGGCCATCTACAAAAATCCTGCAACAAACACACTTAATGGTAAAATGCTGAATGTTGTCCCCTGATATTGGTGACAAGGGAGGGATGTGTCTGAGCTCACAAATCCTTTCCCTACCAATGGAAGCTCCAACAAGAGGAGCAGGACAAGAAAAAGAAAGAAAATGCACTGGAAAGGGAAATTGGAAAGACCAGAAAGAAATAAAACATTTATTATAATGATAATCTGCAAATAATATGACTAGGCAGAAAAATTTTTAACAACCTATGTAAGTGGATTTGGTGTCAGGATACAAGGTCAATATCTAAAAATCAATTGTATTTCTAGTTATTATAAATGAACAACTGGAAATTGAAAACTTGAAGTAACACACAATAACACACACAAACTTTGAGGTACTAATAATATTATGTGCAAGATCCGAACACTAAAAAAAACACTGATGGAAGAAATTAGAGACCTGTATCAGTGGAGCCATACACTGCAGTCCTGGGTTGCAGGACAAGTATTAAGATGTCCACTCTCTCTGAACTGGCTTTTGGATTCAGTGCAATAATCACAAAATCCAAACTGTGTTTTGTTAACAGGCTGATTCTAAAATGTCTACGGAAAGGCAAAGAACTGAAATAGCAAGACATTTTTGAAAAGAACAACAACAAAGTTGGATTACTTGCTTCCGCAATCAAGGCAATACAATATGGATGAAAGCAGACATAAACTAATGGAAGAGTTGAGAGACTAGTGCTGTTAGTGTCAACTGATTTTTTGACAAAGGTGCAAAGACAATGATGCATATGTAATTTTATATGTACCATATATAAAAACTTATTCAAATGGATCAGACCTAAATGTAAAGATTGAAAACTATTAAACTTCTATTGTCACTTTAAGTTGGGTGGATTTCTTAGATATGACATCAGAAGTGTAACACATTAAAGTTGGTAAAGTGGACTTTGTGAAAATTAACTTCTGCTCTTCAAAAAGCTGTTAAGAGGATAGATAAGCCTCAGACTGGGAGAAAATACTTGTCAAGCACATGTCTGGTAAAGGTTTTGTATCCAAATTATACATATTAAAATCTGGTTAGAAATATGAAAAAAAAATTAGGTTACCATTTTTTACCTTTTCAAATAGACAAGGATAAAACATGGGATTTTGTCCATCAGTGAGCATGATGATTAATACTATATACCTTAAGACCATACTTATGTTGTCAATATGTTCTTGGAACCATGGATAAACAATGTGTAACAAAGCCAGTTTTACTGGAGGCTAATTGATAAAAACAAGAGCAAAGTTCCTATGGCATCTCATCAACCTTATAATGAAATGACATTCAAAAACCTGCTGCACTTGTGACGGAACTTCCATTTTTTGAAGGGGAATCTGACAATGTATTTCTAGGAATGTATTCTAAAATCTTACATATCATGGCTGGAACATATATTCACTGTTCCAATATATCTACTTGAAAAAACAAAAAGGAAAACCACTCTTAACAATAGGACTGATTAAATATAGGATCATCTATAAATGTTAGGCTATGAAGACACGAAAATCTTGCTCAAAGAAAATATTTGTTATAGGAAACTGATCAAGATACCGTGTAGAGAAACATGACATTATACAGTTCCATTTTCTGTAAAAAACAAAAAAAGTATACCCACAACAGAATAAAAAGAAATATATACAAATGCGAATGGGTTTTTTTCTTCTGAGATTACTGGTGAGGTATTTTTTTCTTTTTTCTTTAACATGTATCCAGACCACAGTAGTTTTAAAAGGAATTTGGATTAAATTAGCATAAATGTGCAATATGAAACTCCTGGTCTCATAAGGAGCAAGCTAGCGTGGCATGTGAGGATCTCATTTTGCAATGGGGTAGGCAGACTGAGTAACCTGGCTGAAAGGACAGCTCAGAACTCTCTTCCATTCTATTAAACAGACGTCATAGTCAGCATTTGGGTTCTCCCTCCATTACTGGGCCCTGGAGGTCTCTCTCCAGGGTCATGTTGAATAGTGGTTTTATTTGGGCATAAATGTTTTGGGCTTTTCATTTATTTAGATCCCAATTTTGTTTTTAATTACAAAGCTCTTCCAGCAAAGAATGAATACCTGGTAAATGCTGTTGAAAACTTAACTGTCGACCCCTGGTGGCAGAGTCCTCAAATAACTTCTTGCTGTCCACAGGCTAATGAACAAGACACATAGCCAACATGCTAGAACATTAAAGACACATACCTGATTTTCCTGTTAAGCCAGTTTTGTTCACCAAATGCCTTTTGGAAAAAACTAATCTTGGCAGTGCCTTCTGTTTGTTAGAGACTATGTTAGGAGGAGCTTTTTTATATTACTACTGCAAGCCTATAAAGTGTTTCTTTATATACCATATAAATTGTAGGTTACAAAGTCTAATACCCAATGAAATGTCAAGTAGAAAAAACTTATCATTCCACTGAATACCTTCAGCATTTGAGAACACCCTCGGCATTTGAGTAATACTAACTTGAGTTGTAATGTCTGGCCACGTAAGCATAATTGTAGAATGAAGCACGGTCAGTTTCCAAAGCTTTGGGGTTGGAGGGAGGGTGTGTAAAATACCATTTTAAAAATGGTAAAACACCACAACTAAATCATGATCAGAACAGATACCTGAAATAGTATGTTCTTAAAATACTAAAGGAAAATGACTTGATTCTGGATTACCTAGCATACCTTTTTCTTTTTCGGGGTGGGGTAGGGGAAGCTTGGTTTTGTTCTTTCTGAAATGCACGTTACTATCTCCACTTGGACTTACATGTGGTAGGAAAAAACCACACTGAAGCAGTGTACCCTAAGCAGGTAATGGGTTATATTTCACTAAAAATACTTTTATCAGTACTGTTTTAGCTTTCACATATAAGTTTACAAGTGATATAAACACATTACTCATATACGTACTGTTACACACTGAAAGAACCTGTTTTCTAGTTTTCTTTAGAAATAACTGCAATCAGAAAAATCCTTAATATGACAGGAAAAATGCATACCTTTTATTACAAGACAGCTTCACAGAAGCTTAATATCCACTAGTTATATAAATATGTATTGATACAGACATAACTATTGCCCAGCCACTAAATAAAGATCAAAGATTAACAGAATGAATTCTTCAAAAAGATTTATTTTTAGAGAGAAGGGAAGGGAGGGGGTAAGGAAGAGAGGGAGAGAAACATCAATGTGTGGTTGCCTCTCATGCACCCCCTACTGGGGACCAGGCCCACAACCCACGCATGTGCCGACTGGGAATAGAACCAGTGACCCTTTGCTTCACACTTTGGCACTCAATCCACTGAGCCACGCCAGCCAGGGCACATATTGTAATTTCTAAAAAAAGGTTAAGAAAGAAGGGGTAGAATATGCATGTTTGTAGGTGTCAAGAAAATAGGAAAATACAAGCAACTTGACAAGACTTTATTCTAAGTGTAATTTTTATTAATAAACAGATTAATCATGACCATAAGTGGCTGGGCTTAGTTTGCTACACCAAAGAAATTAAAAACTGATACTTGAGAAGTTACAATTTATAATAGCATTCCTTTATAGAGGCATTTTAATTTTAGCAATGTTTCTCTTAAATATAGAAAACTAAACTTTAGTGTCATGAATGAGAATCACTGTAGCTACTGCTGAATTAAAAAAGAATTTCCAAGAGCTGTTTTGGTGATGTTGCCTCAAGACCCACACTCCAACTTTAGGGAAACAATCTCCCAAAGAAATCAGAGAGAGCGCATCAGTGTTTGATGCTTGTGGCAGGAGAACAGCCCACTTCCAAGTGTGAAGAACAAACAACGCAAATTACCAATGCACCCAAGACCCCCAAATAAATTAGTGGAAGTGCCATTATTTTAAGAATTATCAGACATATGATCAGTGTGTTTAAATACAAATTCCAATTTAAGTCCAAAAGATACAGTAATTTTATTACATAAAATTTCTCCTGTGTGCTAAAAATGTTAACTTACAAGACATAATATTTGTATAAGTGTAGAGGGAGTTATGGTCGAATTGCTTCATTTTTCATTGATGAGAACAGAACAGTAGGTACGGACATATATAGAAGCACTCAGAGTCCTCTAAAATTCAAATTCAAGGCTTGTTGTATTACTGCTCAAGCAAAGCATACTACCATTCTTTAATATAAATGCCTACTCAATTTATCTGTTAAAAATAAAGTCCATTTGTTCTCCATTAAAGCTTCTGCAAGACTGATGAAGGTACATTCTACCTATATAAAATAAGGGTACTCTTCTTCTTTGGATAAGGTATCACCACGCAGGGAAATGCAGTCCTATAAAGATTACTCAGTTTTATTTGAGGCAGCTGTTGGAGTCCATTAAGCACTTTCCAAACACTGTATCTTTAAAGTTTGTCTTTAATATTAATAGCTTTGGAAAACCAAAAATAGAGAAAAAACATCTGTGGCAAAGTACATTTCATTTAGATTTGATAGCAATAAAATACAAAAAAGAAAAATATTCAGTGCAGTGTCAATTTTATCTATGTATATCACTTGAGGATAGTTTTGTGTTGTTTTATGACTGACAAAAAGAGTTTTAACTTGTTAAAAAAAGGTTTTAAAAGTCTTAGTATTTAGTAATGCAAAAATGAAATTAAGTATTGTAAAGTCTTTTAAAATGAAGCTCTATAAATTTGGTTCCCATTTACAATTTTATTAACAAATGGGTTAAGTGTAGACACAATGTATCCAACACCCTTGTAACTACAGTTAAAAAAAAAAAACCCTCTAGTAGCATCGATAGGTTGTGATACTCAATATAGAAAACCAAAACATGTTCAGAACCAATACCTCTCCTTCTCCATGTAAAAGAACACTTGTTAAAAATAACAAAAACACCAGTAAGACAATGGAAATTCATGTCATTTTGCCCAAAGTTATGTCACAAAATATTGGCATAAAGAGGTAGATTAAAAAGAAAAAGAAAACCAGATTCTCCATTCTTTGTCACTTTTATTCAGTAGTAGTTTTTTTTCCCTTATTTTCAGTGCCAGACATGGCAAGGAGTGATTACAGCCAACTGTTATTAAAACATTTGTTCGCAACATATACTCCCCTTTACCACTGACCCCAAACTGACTCCTTTTGTGTGCTTTCGTTCCTTCTTGACTATACCACCACCAAGACTGGGTGGAGGGGCAAGGGTGAGAGACATGAAGGGAAGAGTCCAGGAGGCCAGAGAGGAGGAATGCTACAAGCCACGGTAAGAATGAGCTGTATTTAATTTAAAAAAGGGGGGAGGGGTGTACCCCACAAATGATACAGTAATGAGGATACACAATTAAATCCCATAAGCATGACTGACAGCTTTCACTGTGTTTGACGTCATCACAATGCAAGGCATAGAAAGTGGAGTAAATCAATGTTGATACAGTCCAATCTAGTCCATTAGGCAAGATGGTGCAAGAAGTCATTTAAATTAAAAGTGCCCTAACCTTACCTAAATGGCTAGCAGACATGGAGAACACCACAGTGAGGAATCCACAGAGCTTTCTCCATGTAGCTATACACATGTTGTTGAATGGCACATTGTCAAACACTGGAAAGGGGCACCACAATGGACCTCTCTCTGTTTTAGGTACATATGCTAGATTCAACTATCTCAACTAAGCAGGAAGTGGGCTCTTCTGCTGGGAATGCCAACCTAATTCACTTTGTCTTGAAATATATACAGATTGTTTGTAGTAGCTACAGCAATGATGTTCTCCTTGGGGTGCCAGGCTGTATGAAGTATTTTCTTGTTGAAGTCTAGGCTGTCGACACTTATTTCATCCTTCTTTCTCTTGCCACTTGCACAAACTTTGCGTGGCTTCAGAACCGTGCGGGGTTTATTGTTTTCCCGTGATGCTTCTAGGGTTATGTCTCGTTTTGTGTTCCTGTCAAACATTCTGAAGAAATTATTGTAAGATCCAGTCATGACAACACTGTAAAAGTAGACAGAACATTTAGTCAAATGAGTGAGTTTGTTTTCAGTAAAATGATTCTGTGACAAACCTGGCCTAGTGCTCCACTGGAAATGGTTATTTTAAGAAGATTTGGATTTCAGGGTGAGGCTGGTGACACCAGCCCAGAAATACAGTACAAGTTAGCTTGGTTTTTAAAAATCCTTCCTTTTCATAACTACCCAAACTATCACTAAAGTGGAAAGCAGCCTCAAGTAAAGATCTTAGCAGTACTGAGTTACCCTTGTTGAGTTTTTACAACTACAGATTATTATCAACCAGACCAGCCAACTTCTAGAAATACCAACCAACAGTGGGACTCCCAGGCTCTAAAACAGCTCCCCCTCCCAGAAAGGAAGGCATGGTATAGAAGTGTTCACAAGAAACCAATGCTTTCTTTATGATTTAAAATATAAGCTATTTAATTGTTCACAGGTAACTGCCTAGTTTGGACAATCATGTTTTACGATGCTTATAGGAGATAGGCCTCTGAGAATATCAAGTAGCATATACAATTTTTATTAACAGAAAACTATTTTACCTGTAACACCAAAAACATTTTTAGCAATTTTTTTGGACAAGTATATTTATATCAGTTTAAGGAGTGCCAAATTCTTACCCTGCCCAAGACATGTTCTGTCCATCCTTCTTGCCATCCATCACTGCTCAACACTTACTAAGTACCCCAGTGAGTAAAACTTCACACATTTTAAACTGTTAGTAATTTGCAAAGGGTGTGATGCTCCCATTACATCATTCCCATATGGTTTAAATTATTATTGTAAATAAGATTACAGGATACCAAGAAATGGTTTCAAGTAAAGTAATGCTTGAAAGTAACTCTTATTACAAACATTAGATACCATACGGGTCATATTTAGTAACGTCAAGTCCCCCAAAGAACAACTGAGAACATTTTAATTTAACTCATGTTGGTGCACATACCTGAAGGTAGGTAATAAAACTGTATTTCTTTTAAAACGATTAATGTAATTTAGACTGGCATCCCCATGTTATATGAATTTGGGAAGTTTTATTAAATTAAAATATATGATCTATGGCTATTTGTAAATTTTAAAAGGTATTATTAGGCAGCATTTCTGTGGTATTCCTGTCAAAAATGTATAACCTAAATTTAATCATGAGGAAACAGAAAACACTCAAATTAAAAACTTTCTGTAAAATAACTGGTCTGCGTTTTTTAAAAATGCCAAGGTCACAAAAGATAAAAAAAATAAAAAATTATCTCATATTAAAGCCGACTAATGAGATAGGACAACTGTCACATATGCTTTTGGATTGGATACTGAACCCTATTTATTTTTTCTTTGCAAGAGAGGATATGATTTGAGAATTGGTGAAATTTTAATGGAATCTGTGGATGAGATGGGAATTTTTCCATTTTAGAGGCTGACACTGTCATTGTATAGCTGGGGGTCTAATCTTAGAAAATATTCATTCAAGAATTCAGGCGGAGGAACTTCCAGCCAAGATGGAGGCATAGGTGGACACACTGTGCCTCCTTGCACAACCAAAATTAAGGACAAGAAAGATTTAGAAATAAGAAAACCAGAACTGATAGAAAACTGAACTGTATGGAAGGCCAACAACCATTCATTGAGACAGGTAAGAGGGGCGGAGTCACGGCAGGAAAAAGTGGAGGCTGGTGAACCCCAATGCACAGGCAGCAGCAGCAGCTGGAAGATCCCAGGCATACAGGTGGCAGCTAGCAGACCCCAGGCACACAGGTGGTGGCTAGCAGGTCTCAGGCACGCAGTGGCAACAGTGCAGACCCAGTGAGGCAGCACAAGGTGACTGGCTGACCAGGTAGTCCCACATCCGCGCACAAATAATCCAGGCAAAGGGGAAGCGGTGGAAGGGACTGGAATCCGAGAGAGCAGAGCAAGTGCCATTGTTCCCTCTTGGACCCCGCCCCCACATACAGCATCATAACCCTGTGACTGGGCTGCCCCGCCCTAGGGAAGACCTAAGGCTCTGCCCCTCATACGAAACAGGCGCAACCAGACCCCCCGCAAAAAGCCACCAAAAAACAAAAAACAAAAACAAAAAATGGCTCAAACGGGAAAACAAATCAAAGCCCCAGAGCCAATTCATCTAACCGACCAAGACAGCCAACCTATCAGATGCACAGTTCAAAGCCCTGGTGATCAGGATGCTCACAGAATTGGTTGATTTTGCTCACAAATTAGATGAACAAATGAAGGCTACAATAAGTGAAATGAAGGAAAATGCACAGGGAACCAATAGAGATGGGGGAAAAACTGGGACTCAAATCAATGGAGTGGACCAGAAGGAAGGAAAGAAACAACCAAACAGAAAAGAATGAAGAAACAAGAATTCAAAAAAAATGAGGAGAGGCTTAGGAACCTCCAGGACATCTTTAAATGTCCCAACATCTGAATTATAGAGGTACCAGAAAGGGAAGAACAACAAGTGGAAAACTTACTTGAACAAATAATAAAGGAGAACTTCCCCAATCTGGCAAAGGAAATAGACTTCCAGGAAGTCCAGGAAGCTCAGAGAGTCCCAAAGAAGTTGGACCCAAGGAGGAACACACCAAGGCACATCATCATTACATTAGCCAAGATTAAAATGAAGAAGAGAATTCTACAAGCGGCAAGAGATAAGGGCACAGTCACCTACAAAGGAGTTCCCATCAGACTGTCAGCTGATTTCTCAAGAGACTTTACAGGCAAGAAGGGGCTGGAAAGAAGTATTCCAAGTCATGAAAGGCAAGGACCCACATCCAAGATTGCTCTATCCAGCAAAGCTGTCATTTAGAATGGAAGGGCAGAAAAGTGCTTCTCAGATAAGGTCAAGTTAAAGGAGTTCATCATCACTAAGCCCTTACTGTATGAAATGTTAAAGGGACTTACCTAAGAAAAAGAAGATAAAAAACGTGACAGTAAAAAGACAGCAAACTCACAGATACTAACAAGTACACCTAATTAAAACAAAAGCAAACTAAGCAAACCACTGGAACAGGAACAGAAACACAGAAATGGAGATCACATGGAGGGTTAGCAACAGGGGAGTGGGAGGAGGAGAGAGGGGGAAAAGGTACAGAGAACAAGTAGCATAGATGGTGGGTAGAAAGTAGACAGGGGGAGGGCAAGAATAGTGTGGGAGATGTAGAAGCTAAGGAACTTATGACACATAGGCATGAACTAAAGAGGGGAATGTGGGTGGGAGGGGGTGTGCTTGGTGGAGGGGAATGAAGGGGAGAAATGGGACAACTATAATAGCATAATCAATAAAATATATTAAAAAAAAGAATTCAGGGGCAAATATGTTTGGAATTTACTCTCAAGTAGTTCACGTAAAAAGTGTGTGTGTATGTATGTGTATATGGTCTGTCCAGAAAAAGCCCAACCATTGTTGTTTTTCTTCTTCCCTTTATTCCTCTCCACCCCGTACCCCCTTTCCACCATCATTCCCCCACCTTATTTCATGTCCATGGGTCATGCATGTAAGTTCTCTGGCTTCTCCACTTTTCCAGCCATTGTTAATACAATGAGAACAGTTTGTGCATCATTGATGTAATATGGCAGCCAAGGACAGTGGACTGGAATGTGCATAGATAACAATGACGACTTGACTGCACTAGTCAGTGGGGGTGGTAGATGCTGCTGAGTAAGCATGTGTGCTGTGTGGCTATCACATCCAAATTGAGTAAAGCAATGAATCTGCATCAAATTTTGCATTAGGCTTGAACATTCCTCCGTGGAAATTGTTTGAGTCAGAAGGCTGCAGCTGTGGACAATTGGTGCATCACAACCATGCACCCGCTCATGCATCATGTCTTGTGTAGAGGTTTTTTGTTTGTTTGTTTTGGCAAAATATCAAATCACTCAGGTGACTTCACATGCCCTTACAGCCCAAGTTTGGCACCCTCAAACTTCTGGCTTTTCCCAAAACTAAAATTGCCTTTGAAAGGGAAGAGATTTCAGACCATGGATGAGATTCAGGAAAATATGACAGGGCAGCTGATGACGATTGGGAGAACTGTACGAGGTCCCAAGGTGCCTACTTTGAAGGGGACTAAGATATCACTGTTCTATGTACAATGTTTCTTGTATCTTCTTCAATAAATGTCTCTATTTTTCATATTTCATGGACTTTTTCTGGACAGAAAATTACCACTTCTATGAGGTATTAATGTATTATTGGAGAAATTGGTGTGTAACATTGCAAATGAAGTATCTACTGTCTAAATATTTCTAGAGTTTAACTGCAGAGTAACAACCAAACTGAAATTTTAGCATTTTAACTGCTGGCATGTCAAACTTATGATTGATCTGGTACGTAAGAGGAGAAAACTTAAAGATAGTTAAATTATAATTTGTAATCTAGAATTTTTGTATATTTTCACATTTACTTAGTAACACACAATGTTTAATTTTTAATCTGCCAATATTGCTGTAAGATTACTAAATTTATTTCAAGGAAACCTGAGAAGAGGGTGGGGGAGTGAAGTTAGGATTGGTTAATTTATGTCAATCTAAAAAAAAGTTTGTCATATTTTTAATAAACATGGCAACTATTTCAGGAGGAGTGATGAAATAGTACATTTCTTTCCTCTAATACAGTGATTTTCAACTGGTGTGCCACAAGGAATTTTAAAACATGCAATCCCTGACTATAGTCAGGGGCAATGACCACTTTTCCCTTACATTTGTCTAATAAGAAAATGAAAACAGCCAACACAATAGCTGTCCACTGTGAATGAATCAAAATTATACTTTTTTTTTGTCAGATTGGCAAAGAATATACTTTTTGGTATGCTGTGTACTTTGAATGATTAGTTATGTGTACCATGAGATGAAAAAGGTTGAAAGTCATTGCTCAAATAAAATGAAATTTGAATGAGTTCAAATTAAAATCAATTACCTATCAGAGCCATTCCAACAACATTCGAATTTGTCAAATATGCAGTCATTTTCATACAGCGAACAAAGCTTACTTCTGAGGTATTCATGCACCTGGGGAAACATAAATATATATATTCTTAATTGACACCCTGAGATTTACTGATTAAAATTAGGAAATAGATTTAACAAGTCTGTATTTTGTTTTAAAAGGCATATTTAGACACATACACGTACCTTTCAATCTTACTGAAACTTGATTCCTTAGTAACAACAAATACATTTATTCTGTTACAAACATATTAAGCCCTATTCAAGGAACACACATCTTACTCTTGAACAACAGAGAAACTGCCCTTTGGGGCACAGCACAGGTACTCTTTATAAGTTTGACTAAAGTGCGTAGGCCAGAAAACATTTGAAAATGGCTCAGGTAAGAGACTAAAGATTACAGCAATATTTGAATATGCTGCCACTTGGTGTTCAGTCTACAAGCTGCTGATTAAAAAAAAAAAAAAAACACTCCATACTGTGCTTTACTTACTTTTAAAATGCCATTTTCTGGGCATAGGCGCATATGTTATACATAGCACAACCATGTCCTGGTTTGGTCATAAATTACATGGTTACTTCAGGTGCGCATCAATAAAAACTTTGGTATCACTTGATATTACTTATACAATAGCAAAGCCAATGAAAATATACATACACCTTGCTTTTAGAAATACAATTCTAAATATATAAATCTGGTATTTTAAACGTATCCCAAGAAATGATATATTTTATTAATATGATTAAATTACAAAGGACAGTTTTAAAATACTTTTTGCCATCTTAAAGAAAAAAAGTCTCTACCTCACTATCCTTTTTTACTTAAAAAGGATGTTAAAAACAAGTAATGAGAGACCAGAGTAGGTGCCTTCTAAATGTTAGAATTCTCTGTTCTTTATGAAACAGCCTAAAGTCACCTTAACTTTAAGCATAGTGGAATGATTTGTGCCACATCTACGTGATAACAAATAAAAATCTGTTAACATGGAGGAATTGCACTTCATATAGGGTCAGGATTAAAAGTGAACATGTTAACGTGAATGAAAAACTAATAAAATCACAATTACCGTTCAATCACAAACAGCTCAGCAAGATGCTTATACAAATTCACCATAAAGAGCTCAATCTGCATACACTACATCTGAGTACGATGTGACATGATTTTCAATCACTAACCTAACTCAGCATAGGCAGAAAAACTGCCAGTAAGGTAAAATTAGGTAAATTGTTAACAACTGAGTCAAGTTTTGGAATGCACGTAGAGGGTTTCCCAACAACTTATGAGTATGAAGCTAAGATTCAAATCCATTATTCTCAGTGAGAATGGAGCAGTGGTGGTGAGGATCGCTAGGAGGCAAATCAGAAATCTGGCAGTTACACAATACAAGTGTATTGTGTCGGCCAAAGAGTCTGTTATGTTTTTTCCGTGCAATGGCTCTAGTTGCACTTAGTTGTCTCTAACTTTACTTGAAACAATTTTGTTAGACTGCATTGTGACAGCTGTCGTATCAGTGTGCATTTAAAATAAGACATCAAAAGTGGTGACTTATTCTGCAACCATTTTACTATTGAAGATGGAAGAAAATACGCAACATTTTTGGTGTATTATGCTTTGTTATTTCAAGAAAAGTAAAAACACAACTGAAACACAAAAAAAGATTTGTGCAGTGTATGGAGAAGGTTCTGTAACTGATCGAACACGTCAAAAGTGGTTTGTAAAGTTTCTTGGTACTAATGACATTTTGGCCAACTAACTCTTTGCTATGAGGCTGTCTTATGCATTGGAAGATGTTTAGCAGCACCCCTGGCCTCTATCCACTAGAAGCCAATAGTGGAAGATAGTGAACATACTCAAAATATCCAAATCCATAAAGTTATTAGTGGAAATGAAAAAAAAAAATCTTTTATTTTACAGAAAAAAACGTTAACAGACTTTTTGTCCAACCTAATAGCTTAAAAACAGAGTAACTGCATCTCTTTGCTTTTGCTTCAACCTAATGTGTATTTGGAAATTTATGTTTGTCAAAGAGGCTTAAAAAGTGTGAGAAATACTATTCTAATTTTACTGAGAATATACAAGATAAAGGTAAAATTTATCCATTCTTATTTCTAAAAACAGTGTTAAGTGTTTTCTACGCTGTAACAACCTAGGGCCTTGCACAAGGTCCAGCTGTCCCCGCCCTGTGCATGGCCGTGCATGTCTTCACTCTTCTAGAAGAGAAGGCAATCAGTGGCAGTCAGTGGCTGCTGACAAGTGCATCTAGAACTGACATTCTACAACAGATAGGCAACTCCTAAAGCTCTCTGCTGGGCTTTCAAGCTCTTCTCCTTTAGCTTAAGACACAACACAATACACAGGTCATGTATCATAGAAATATACACTTGAAACCAGTATGATCCTATTAACTAATGTTATCCCCCAATACATTTAATTTCAAAAAGAAAAAAAAAAGGGGGTAGGGGGTGCAGTGGTGGATAAATGCAGACAACTGTAATTGAATAACAATAAAATAGTTTAAAAAAGAAAAAGAAAAGAAAGAAAGAAAAAAAAAAGAACAGTTGTTAGCCAAAAGGCAGGACTCCAACCCCTTTAACCTGGTATGCCAAAGTTAATCTCTAGTTCAACTACTATTGCACATATTCCATCCAGGACACCTCTCTCCTAGGACTGGCCACTCTCCCTAACCTACACTCCACCTACCAGGCCGTCAAAGAGTACTCTTCTGTCCTCACTTTAAATGTAGACAGAAGCAGGGGAAAACAAGTAGTATTGAATCAAATCAGTAGCAAAACTATACCTTAACTGCAAAATCACAATACAACCTATAAAACTATATAAAAATTTAACACAAGGGAAAGCAAAATACTCATGGACCTCTGAAGGAAAAAAGCCCAATGTGAACACTGTATTACGATTAACACATATTCCAAAACCCTTCTCTATAAACATTTAGAAGTAAATAGGGTATATGATTATTGAAAGAAGAAAATGCAAATACCTGATATGTTTCCACAGGCCTGTTTTCCATATTTAAGTCCCAAATTTTGACTGACAAATAGTCTCTAGTCATCATATATCGACCACTATGGCTGAATTTTACATCAGAAATAGAGGAGATGATTTCAGAAAAAAAAGATCTGTTACTGGGATCTTCAGGTTCTTCAAATACTAAAAACAAGCAAAAAATAAAAATTTTTAAAAAAGAGGGCAATTTATATAATATTTTGGCTTGCACAAAGCATTTGCTGAAACAGTTCACAAGTTTCCTAGGAGGCAGCTAAAAATGACAACCATGTAAAAATCTGAAAAATGTCTCTCTGGCTTTAAGATACCTCCCTGAAAGAAAGTTTCTTTTCTTTTTTCATAATTTAATCTAATTAAAGACAAAAAACAAAAAACCCCAACAACCCTCACCCGAGGAAATGTTTGGGGTTGGGCTGCAGAGAAAGAGACAGAGAGAAAAATCAATGTGAGAGACAAACATTGATTGATTGCCTCCTATATGCACCCTGATGGGATCAAACCTGCAACACCTTTTTGGTGTACGAGACAACACTCCAATCAACTAAGCCAACTAAGCCACCCAGTTTAAGAGAATGATATGAATACAAACGAAAGATGGAAATGTATGTATATGTCCAGTGTCCGACAGCTAATTTAGCAGAACTAGACTCGCCCAGGGACCCCAGCCTTTGGTGCACCAGGTGTGCAGGTTCTGTGCACACCTCACTCCCGCTGCCTGTGCTAGCACCATAGGACAAACACCATCCTCACCCTTCAAATCCACACCAGCATTTTATTTATTTAACGGCCAGGTAAAATTATTTTGGTAACAGGCATGCACCAGGTTTCATGAATTTTAAAAATACTCAAAAACATGAAGAATCATGCAACTCTTAATTTAATCCAGTGCTTTGTAAAGTTTTTTTTAAAGCCAAGGAAACCTCTTCTCAGAAGAAATATTCCTAGGAAACTCAAAACGGGGAGAGGAGGGGAAGACAAACTGTTCTATGTGAATACAGGATTGGGGAGCCTCATCCCAAGTTCCCAAAGAGTAGTATTCCATTAAACATATACCCAGTGGGCCTAGCCAAGTGACTCGGTTGAAGCGTCATCCCATACACCAAAAAACTGTGGGTTCGATCCCTAGTTGGGGTACATACAGAAAGCAACTGATTGATTTTTCCTCTCTATCTCTCTGACTCCTCACCCCAAAATCAGTAAGCAAGTCATTGGGTAAGAATTTAAATAAAAATATCTATCTATCTAGATATATAGAAATATGTATCTCTATCTCTAGCTATCTCCATCTACCCACTGGGACATCAGCGGATGTGCCCCTGAGAAAGCCTTCTATGCTCTTCCAGTAGAATAACCCATCATGCCTCATGGAGATGTCAGTAACTTACCAAAGGTACAGGAGGCCCTGGGCACACAAGTTTAATTAAGACTTACAAACATATGAGGTCAACGTCAGACAAAGGGAAATGCTATCATTTGTAAAAAGATGCAATTAACTTACATTTAGAATGTCTATCACAGAGGGCAGATGCCCTCATATCACATAACCGGATCGTTCCTTTACTGCTGCTGTATACAAACGTGTTACAGCTGTTTGGATGGAACTCTGCTGCTGTAATAACTTCTGTCAGCTCTTCCATGTTGGCAGGCTTGATGTCCACAATATCTGGATAGCATTTTATTAAGGAATTTCCACTTAGAAAAAAGGGTAAATGTAACTGTACAGTTCTCAAATCTGAAATTTATTTGTAGGCTGAAGTACAAGTATTCTAAATTGCATTCCAGTCCTTGTATAATTCCAGGGGGATCAAAACCTGTAATGCTTGGGCACATGAGAGGCAACCACACACTGATGTTTTTCTCCCTGTCATTCTCCCTCCCTTCCCTTCTGTCTAAAAATAAATAAAATAAAATCTTAAAAACAGTAACAACAACAAAGAACTGACTGGTAAGTTTATCTTCCTAAATATTAAGAAAACCTAATGTACATTCCAAACACAGCAAAACAAAATTTTTAAGGGGATCAAAAAGAAGAAAACTATTTGTACCACAAAGAATGGAGCTAATTTACTTAACATAAAAAATGTGCTTTAAAAATAAAAATATGCAAAGACTTCAGCAAAGATGGAGGTGTAGGTAGACACACTGTGCCTCCTCACACACCCAAAAGGACAACAACAATTTAAAACAAAAAACAACCAGAACTGACAGAAAATTGAACTGTATGGAAGTCTGACAACCAAGGAGTTACAGTAGACACATTCACCCAGATTGGTAGGAGGTGGAGTCGAGCAGACAGGACGGAGAGCAGTCACGGCAAAGTGGTGGCTAGTGGACGCAGCGAGGCAGCAGATTGTGAATAGGGCGTAGTGCACCGGGCAGTCCTACATTCATGCACAGATAAACCAGGTGAAACTGGGCAGCGAGACAAACTGGGCAACCCAGGGTCCCAGCGCCAGGAAATAAAGCCTCAAAACACCAATTGAAAACACCTGTGGGGGTTGAGGTGCCAGGAGACTCCCAGCCTCACGGAAGAGTTCGTTGGAGAGACCCATAGGGTCATAGAACATGCACAAGCCCACCCACCCAGGAATCAGCACCAGAAGGGCCCAGTTTGCTTGTGCAAAGCCGGGGAAATGACTGAAATCCAGCAGAGAGCAGAGCAACGGCCATTATTTCCTCTCAGACTCCCGCCCTACATACAGCGCCACAAGCCAGCAACTGGGTTGCCCCACCCTGGTGAACACCTAAAGCTCTGCCCCTCACTATGTTAACAAGTGCGACAAGACAAAAAAAAAAAAAAAAAAAAAAAAAAAAAAAAAAAAAAAAAAAAAAAAAAAAAAAAAAAAAAAAAAAAAAAAAAAAAAAAAAAAAAAAAAAAAAAAAAAAAAAAAAAAAAAAAAAAAAAAAAAAAA